>CAJVPQ010000726.1:0-23946 GCA_910591825.1 Funneliformis caledonium
CTGGAAAATTTAAGGGGTAGTTATATAATAATTTTGGACGATCTCGGGCGGTCGGATACTTATGACCGCTACTGTAAGATGAAACTACTATTTTTACAAGTAAAAGACCTTAAATGTGATCTAATCAATATTTTTTTATTGCTTTCATTTTACTTAGCTTGCTGTCCTCTGTCTCTATTTTCATATTACATAATAAAGAATATGATTGGTTTTTAAACGTGTATGCATATCTTTATAGTGTTGGCAGAAAAATCTGACACTTTCTTTTTTAGGAAATATGAATGGTCGTGGATTATTTATTTACGTTATAAATATGAAAAAAATGGTTAGCTTAGCTGGTACAAATGTAATACAATGGCTGTACTTAAGGAACTTCGTGACCTAATAAAGGGTTTGTAGAAGAGTGGAGTTCGTAAATTATCAGTGCTTCAAAAAAACCAACGGTTTTCCTAAAAGAATTGGGTTAAACAACTTAAAGAAACAAATGACTTGAAGAAAAGAGGTCGTTCAGGCTGTCCAAAGCTTCTTACTCCTACTAAATATCGTTACCTTAGTCGTGTCATCAAGCAAAAGAACTTGTTGAAACTCTTCAAAAAACATATCCAGGCCTTAATATTGCACCACGAACAGTTAGAGAAAGCTTGGATATAAAGTTTGTATTTCACGTTCAGATCCTCTTCTTACTTAAGAAGCCATGATTAGTCATGTCGCTTGGGCGAAGGCTCACCAAAGAAAACGATGAAATAAAACTGTTTTCTCTGATGAAACAACATTTCAAATGTTTTGTAATTACAATTCAGGTTTGTTACAAATGTGAAGAACCAAAGCCAAGACGTGAAACGGTGAAATATCCTTATAAAGTTCATTTGTGGGGAAACATGAATGGCGAGCTTTTATCGTGAAATTTTGACTCAAAATTTATTTGAACAAGCTTACCAGATTCTTGGTAATGGGTGGATCTTCCAGCAGGACAATGATCCGATAGGCTTACAGTTGAACTTCTTGAAAATCGTCGTCCGCGAGTTCTTGATTGGCCATCATACTCTCCAGATCTCAATCCAATTGAGAACTTATGGTCTATAATGAAGAGAAATGTCGAAAAGAAGATAAATGTTATGATTAGTGAAAAAAATCCATTACTAAAGTAAAAATCGCGTGAGATAATCCCAATTGTTTGAGTGCCAGTTTTTTCCGCCAGCACTGTATATTTTTTAAGTGTAAAGCTAATACAGCGACATAATACCATATTTCTTAGCATTTTTCCGGTGAGCATTATCTCGGAAAACTCAGACAATAATGTTGCGATTCACAAAGAAAATGTAATTTAATTGGCAAATCGTGTTACTTTATTTAAATGATCCGCTTAATTTTAGGATAGAAATTCATTTCTATAGTTGACTATTATTTTCTCAATACATGAGTTAAAAATCTCTAAAGGACAAAAAAATTAAGAATATGCGATATTTATCCGTGTAAAATCAGGTAGTGGTGTGAAAAATTAATCTTTTACGCCGTTGGTGCAAATTACATTAGTTGTTTGGTTTGCTCCTGTGATTCCTTGTGATATCATTTGTCTAGCTTGATTTGCGTTTGTTTCTGTTGTCCTTTTGTTATCGGTACTCTGCGACCTTTTGGACGCTGTGTTGAATATTGAGGAGGCGGGTAAGGACTCTCCAAAGTAAATTTATGATTGTTAGGTTTAAATATAATAATAGTGAACGGTTCAGTTTATTAAAAACGAAAATCACACGACCTCTGTAGTGGCCTAAATGTAATAAACTAACATATAACTTTTATCCAAAAAAAAAACCTACTCTATAGCGAGCATACAATAAATATCATCAGCGATCTTTTTTATTTTTCGATTGTTGTTTGGGGGATTTCGCTTCTTTGTTTCTTTAATTTTTCTACCTTTTTGATTTGTTCTTCTATTATATATGCCATAAGCTTTAATGTGACAAAAGCTTTTATCCAAAGAACCGAAGGCCCAACGATTGTGCATTCTAACAAGACTTCACAAAAATCTCTTATCCACCTTCCCCTTTCGAATTTCTGTAAAATTTCTCGACTAAGCGCTTTTTGTGACCCAACATTCTTACACGCTGCCTCATCATCCAGAAAAAATTTACATGCAAACATCAAAATACCAGCAAAAGAGGCTATTATAATAGGCACTAACACAAAAGATAAAGTTGACTTGTCAACATAGTCCCGCCTTACGGCTATGAAAAGAAAGATGAAGTCTATGATGATATTTAAATAAGTCGAAAGTAAAGTACCGATAACGATAGATATAAGTTTTCTATCATTTTTTTTAAATATGCATTTTAAAAACATCCATGTTATGATTAGCGTATAAGTAAATACTAATTTTGAAACGAAGTATGCAATAAAAAAGAGATCATGGGTAGTTTGATAAGCTTTGACACAGAACCAAATGTGCAAAGCTAATACTGCTAAATGTGGAAGATTTCGAAGGCATAAAAGAAGTTTTTCGGATATACGACTCAATAAAGGGTTCTCCTTCAAATCTTTCTTATCAACATCGACGAATAAAATCAATGGAACCAGAACAGTGACCAACAAATCAAAGACCGCCTCGATAACCGGATTAGAAGCACCAATATTATCTTTAAATGCATTAACCGAGTGGACCCTCTTGTAAAGTATAGTCATTTTTAGGAAAAGTATAAATATTTAATGGATCCAAGTTTAATATGCCGAAAAGGTTTGGCCGATTCGATTGATGTCATTTTTTATACTAATATTATTTAATTATGAATTAAATTTATACGAAAAGGTCCGTAAGAGAATAACTTCTCAAGTAAGACTTTTTTTAAATGAGGGAAAATTAACATCTTTATACTGTTAAAACCGAATGCTGTGCATTTTGTACAGTAATACACAGACCCAATTTCGTAAATTATAATAAGAGAAGAATGATATTGTGCAGAATGCAGTCATTCGTGCGACTAACAGACTTTTAATGAAGAAATTAGGAATTAATTCTGGCCAAAAATCGTATGGGCCGATTTGACAAAAAAACCTACTCTACAGCGAGCATATATACAATAATTTGATACATAATGCAAATTATCGATCAATTTATAACTATCAGCAATTTGATCAAACAAACAAATATGTACACGAAATATAAAAATAAAGTAATAATAAAAATAAATAAAAATAAAAAAAAATATAATCCATCAAACCGAATCGATGCTGATTTGAGTCCGGAGATTCCGATTCGTAAACAATAAATATCATCAGCGATCTTTTTTATTTTTCGATTGTTATTTGGGGGATTTCGCTTCTTTGTTTCTTTAATTCTTTTACCTTTTTGATTTGTTCTTCTATTATATATGCCATAAGCTTTAATGTGACAAAAGCTTTTATCCAAAGAACCGAAGGCCCAACGATTGTGCATTCTAACAAGACTTCACAAAAATCTCTTATCCACCTTCCCCTTTCGAATTTCTGTAAAATTTCTCGACTAAGCGCTTTTTGTGACCCAACATTCTTACACGCTGCCTCATCATCCAGAAAAAATTTACATGCAAACATCAAAATACCAGCAAAAGAGGCTATTATAATAGGCACTAACACAAAAGATAAAGTTGACTTGTCAACATAGTCCCGCCTTACGGCTATGAAAAGAAAGATGAAGTCTATGATGATATTTAAATAAGTCGAAAGTAAAGTACCGATAACGATAGATATAAGTTTTCTATCATTTTTTTTAAATATGCATTTTAAAAACATCCATGTTATGATTAGCGTATAAGTAAATACTAATTTTGAAACGAAGTATGCAATAAAAAAGAGATCATGGGTAGTTTGATAAGCTTTGACACAGAACCAAATGTACATAGCTATCACTGTAAAATGTGGAAGAAGTTGAAGGCGTGAAAGATTTTTTTCAGATATACGATTCAATAAAGGGCTTTCCTTCAATTCTTTCTTCTCAGTATCGATGAATAAAATCAATGGAACCAGAACAGTGACCAACAAATCAAAGACCGCCTCGATAACCGGATTAGAAGCACCCATATTATCTTTAAATGCATTAACCGAGTCAAAAAACACAAAAATGATTGCCGGTAGAAGTAAAATATGCCGAAAAGGTTTGAGAGTCATTTTTTATAAGAGTATTTAATTGTGAATTAAATTTATACTAAAAGGTCCGTAAGAGAATAACTTCTCAAGTAAGACTATTTTTAAATGAGAGAAAATAAACATTTTATACTGTTAAAACCGAATTTTGTGCATTTTGTACAGCAATACACAGATCAATTTCGTAAATTATAAGAAAAGAATGATATTATGCAGAATAGTCATTCGTGCGACTAACAGACTTTTAATAATGAAATTAGGGGATGTATTTATTTACTTGTTCTTAATTCCAGCCGGAATCATCAACTCGATAATTCTGACCAAAAATCATATGACGCAATAAAATGGATTTGATGGAATTCATGAGAATGAAAAATTAATGTGTTATAGAAATAAACAGCATTTGTTGTGATTGGAATAAGAGATATCTTATTGGCAGAAAATCAAAGCATTTATATGAAAAGCAGTATGATTATTGGGTTGGAGTAAATATAGGAAAAACAAAAAAAAAAAAAGTAAGACCTTTATGGCGGATCGAACGATACCATGATTTTGTGATTTGTTTTTGTTTTGTTTTGTTTTTTATTTCTAACGAAAATAAAATCGTATTTATAAATAAACTACATAACTGACGTGACGCATAAATGAAAACCATAATTAGAAATAAGGCTAACCTATATATCACTCGCGTACAATAGCCAAATAAATAACAGATTTCACCAAATAATTGATATTAGAAATAAGGCTAACCTATATATCACTCGCGTACAATAGCCAAATAAATAACAGATTTTCACCAAATAATTGATTAATCCGCATATCTTATTCATTGACATTTCCAATCAAAATATCTTAATATCTTAGATGGTTATATCAATCCTTTTTATGTTCAAAGGATGTATTACTGTAAGAATAAATCTATAT
The DNA here is from genome assembly GCA_910591825.1 of Funneliformis caledonium. Classification (NCBI taxonomy): domain Eukaryota; kingdom Fungi; phylum Glomeromycota; class Glomeromycetes; order Glomerales; family Glomeraceae; genus Funneliformis; species Funneliformis caledonium. The sequence continues at coordinate 5,038 of CAJVPQ010000726.1, forward strand.
TTGAGGGGGAATGTAATTTGTACTCAATTACATCATATTTTGAATGAGGGTATTCAAAAATGATGAAATTAAAATGATTTCAAACGCCCAATTTCTTCAATAAAGGTTCCAGAACTTAATAATTTACTATAAAAATCCAATAGAAATGTATCATGTTGAATATCTTTACTTTTTAAATATAAATGCAAAAAAAAAAAGAGAAAAAAAGAAAAAAATAATCGAGAGAGAGAGAGACAATGGGAAGTCATAGAATAAATGGAAACTCGAATAAACATGTAAAGCACCACGTTAATCATATTATGCATTGTTAAACAAAAAAAAAATATTTTTTTACGCCCTCGTGGATCGACATGTTGAAGAACAAGATATTCGGCATATCACATTCGGGAAAAAAATGAACTTTAATTATGAAACGTAACCGGGTACAGAGCATCGACTCGGTCTGGATCATGGAGAGCGCATGTTAAAGGATTTATTTTTCAAAGTGACACGATTCACTTTAAATTTATTTTGTTTGGTTCATTTTTGCATGCAATGACGAAGCACACATACCTTATGATATGGTTTGGGCCCATTTTGCATATATTGATTGTTTGTCTGTGCATTTAGGAACTAACTTGGTATTATATAGGGGCGTTATTTTATTAGTTTGGTAAGAAAGATCCGCCGTCTGATTTGTTTCAGGGGATATTATCTCTTATTTTCAATGTTAACGTTATATTTATATAACCAGAAAAGCTAATAAAGTTCGGGATGCTACAGATCTTATTTAAAGAGTCTATTATCTCAACAATGATTTTTTTTTCAATTCAATAAGATCTTTCATCTAGACGTGTCTTATATAGAGAAAACGGCATCTGAATTTAATTGCAAAAAAAGACATATAGATTAAGGAGTTTGGGTCACCTTGCCGTATTAGTAGTAGAACGAGGCAGAATTGGATTTTTTTTTTTTTTTTTTTTTTTTTTTTTTAGCAAATAGGCCAAGGTGTAATATTTTTACACAAAAGGCTTATACTTTTTGTCTGAAATTAAATTAAGGAAAAAAAAAATCGAACTTTTCCAAAATTGTCGGCAATTGATGAAACAATAATTCAGACTCCGGCGAGACACGTGATGAAGTTCATTGATCTTAGCGATATAGAAATTTCTTTAATCTGTGATGGCGATCTTCGACTGGCAGCGCAGATCGTCATCAGATTACGGAATCGTGGCGCACGAAAAATCCGTTTATGTTATCCTACTGACCAATATCTTGTAGTAAAGTTCAAAAAAATTTGATTTTTTTTTTTTTTTCTAATTCATTTTACACTCACCTATTTAACATTGCTTATTCTTCTTACCTTAGTACGCAAATGCCGACATTGATGCGATCAAAGTACCATGTCCCCAGGCCACGCAAAACCATTTCAAATCGAGTGTATCAAGTAAGTATCAATGTAGTTTTTGAAAACTTTTTGTTTAATACTCTGAGATGATTCTTATCTTATTTTTTTCCTTGTAAAAAATTATTAGACGCAACAATCGTAATTAGCTTACTGTATAATAATTACGAAAAGCAAGAGATGCTTCTTGACGCCTGCACCGAGCAAGGAGTTGCTTTGCTTATCACATGGGATTCTGGAATGGAACTGTAAATACATTTATGACCCTTTTTGATTTTCTGATCTTATCATTGTGTATTTAAAAAAAAAAAAATTGATTCTTTTACAGAGAACACTATGTACGGGATAAACAATGTCCACGAACCAGATTGCATAAACTATTATTGAATCATCGGGCGACAAATAAAAATAAACCCGACGCAACCCGTTGGATCCTATTTCAGGTTGGCATTTTCGATGAAGAGATACTTAAAAACGACATATCAACAGTCACTACCGCTTTCAATAGTCCGAACCAATTTATTTTCTTGAACATTACTGTCAAAGAAGATTTAGCTCAATTGATAGTTGAAACTATCGTGTCGAGAGAAATCCAACTTGACAGAAATTATGTGGTCGGAGATTTTGTTGCGCACACATACTTGGGTCATGTATATCAAGTTGCAACCAAAGGTGATCAATCAATCATTTTCTAATCCTTTTGGATATATATGAATACATTATATATATATTAAGTAGGATTTTTTGTTTTTTTTACAAAAAAAAAATATATATATATATATAGGCGTTCGATTAAATTTGGGTATGCCCGCAGAAATCTCGGATTTTGAGGTTACAAACGCATTACGCTTATCCGGGATCGTTTCAGCACGTCCACTTCCACGAATACTTTATCCGGGGTGCAGTTTATTTTTTTATAAACTTGGTATTGAAATTTCCTTTCAACATGATGCAGCGATCTATAAAATTTTAAAACATCACCGTCGTACGACCTTTAAGGAATGGATTCACAATCAATTCTATGATTGTTCCAAATAATTTTTTTTTTAATTAAGACTTCTTTTTTATGGATAAGTATTTCTAAGCATTTTCTAAATATAAAAAAAAAAAAACTGCTGATCGATAAAAGAAATTGGTAAAAAAAAAATTCTAAGAATAAGGTTTTTTTTATAATGGTGGCACTATAACGATAAGAATTTTAAGATTTTAAAAATAAAAATTTTATGATTTTAAGATTTACACGATTTACATATCGCCATATTATTCAACAAACAAATCGTCAGCCGAATAATCATGTGAGAAATTTCTGATGGTTAAAAATGTAAATGAGATTTCCTACCTGGTGTGGTTTTTTTTTCTATTTGTCACATAAAATAAAAAGTTCACTAACCTTATTGGTCTATGTATGCAGGAACTTTTTTTTTCATTCTAATGAATATAATTGACATATTTAGAACGATACAGGTGATTTTTATTGTGAAAAGATTACAAAAAAAAATCTCGATTTTTTTTTTACGCCAATTCGACTTTTACAAAAAGGTTCGATTTGGAAAATTGGAATTATTTCCGGTTGCAAACTTGATTTATAATTTGACTAAAATGTATTTCATAATCTATTGCGCCAACCCGCATTTATTTTTTGCGATTAATAATCATTTTTCGAAAAAAAAAAAATAATAAATTTTTTTTTTCATATTTTTACTTGCATAGATTTATTTTGTAACTAACTAAAACGCGTCGTATACACGCGTACTAGAAAATATGATGATTACCAATTTTCGCTTTTATCAAGTTTAAATTCGACTTCTAAAATAATTTTGGGGATTTTTCCGCATAATCAAGAATATCTGTGTTTGATTATTATCTTTTAGTTTGAATGTGATGAGTTAAATAATAGGTTCTTTGAGTAAAACTTGGAAGGGCGCGAATGAAGTTTTTCTTTTTCTTTTAAAAAAAAAGAGCAACATATCCAAGATCGAAACCTTTTTATTTTTTTAAAAAATGCAGTTTACAAGATTTGGTACGTCGTAAAAACAATTGGGAAATTAAGCATGTCCACGAGAGAATTATTAATATTTAATTTTTATTTTCACATAAATACATTATGATTATAATACAAATAACTTTTTTTTTTTTACATAATAAATAAATAATGAATTTTGTACAAGGGTTGAAAATAATTATATGTATTAATATTTTTTTTATGTTTGTTTTTTGTTTTTGTAAATTATTCTTCGAATAAGTCCTCGTTTATCGCATTTAAATCTACAATTACAAAAATCGAAAAATTTTAGTATTTTTTTTTTTTAAAAAAAAAAAAGAAAAAACACGTGAAGACTAATAAAATACCTTTTGATCCTGAAGAAAGACTTAATCGTCGCATACCTAAATTTTAATGAGTTTTTACATTTATAAATAAAGGGTAGTAAAATAAAGTGATGCAACTTTGGAAGAAATGCACTCACTTTCAGCGACTTCTTCACTATTAAATGATCTGCTAAATCGTTTTTCGTTAAAGGTGGACGAGACACTTTGAATTTGAACACTTCGCCTATTATTCTTTTGTTTATTAGGACGGCGATTATGAGAAGTTACACTATTTGCACGACGTCGGGCAGCCAGCTTCCCAAAGTCTGATGCAGAGACGAGATGAACTGTCAAGTACAAAAAAAAAAAAAAAAGAATTTAATATAATAAAGTCAATTTAAACTTTCTTCACAAAAAAAAATCTATACCTGAACGATTTACTAGGGAGTTTTGCTGAATTGAAACGGGATCGGCATTTCTTGGTTGAGGAAGTTGAGTAAATTCAAGTAGCCGACTGGTATAAATAGCTTCAGGATGTATCCTCTTCGAAGGAAATTCCGATAAAACATGTTCAATCATACTTAAACGAATCAATTCGGCCTCACCAATCTGTGTTCTGTGATTTGGTATTTCTTTAAATTGTTTAAACATGATGAGTAATTCATCTATGTTTGGACGTAATAAAGGATCCGCATTCCAACATCTTTGCATTACTTGAACATAACATTCTGGAGTTCCAGGCATAAGCCTTGGCCTTAATCCTGAACAAATTTCACTCGCCAGGTTATGATCATGAGAACGATCATGAAAAGGTTTATTGCCCGTGGTAACCTCCCACATGATAATTCCTAAACTATAAATATCGGCAGCTTTCGTGTATTGTTCACCTCGTAAAACTTCGGGAGCCAAATAAGGTAAAACTCCGAATACTTTAGATTTTTTATAATGTTCATCTACGGGATGACATAATCCAAGATCCGTTATATAGGTATCTAAATTATTACTATCATTACCGTAGCCATGACGCAATATGTTACCACTATGAAAATCGTGATGAACCAAACCTGCGTTATGAATTGATTGAAGGCCAATTATAATGTCACGAAGCATGTTTACTTTTTTCCACCAATCAAATCTTGCAAATGAAGTTGAAAGGTAATTTCGCAAGTTACCTTCACTTGCATATTGCATTACTAAAATATAATTATTCGTTTGAGGTTCATTACTTATTCCGTAACATGGAAGAACTCTTCCCGAATCCATACATCGGTAATGCAATCTTAGCTAAACCCATCGTAAAAAAAAAAAAAGTCGAAATTCGTAAACGAAAACAAATTATCAAAAAAAAAAAAAAAAAAAAAAATTTTTGTTTCAATTTACCTCGTTCAAAAAATCCATCGTTTGGTTAGCACCAGTAGAATTACTTAAAACCTTTAATGCGACTCTTTTCTTATTCCAAATTAGATCGAATTTTTGCTCAGGGGCATCATGCCAAATGGCTTCGTAAACCACACCAAATCCACCTCTACCAATTTCATTAATGTTACTAAATTCATTATATGGAATCCATTTCAAGGATGATTTATTATCGGATATCGTCACGGTTGATTTGGTTTCATCAAGAAACCTATTAATATCAAATCCGTTTAGATTTGAACCGAAAGGAAGTGTGGAAGAAAATCTTTTCATTTTTTTAAAAAAAAAAAATTTTACAAAAATCTTTTTTTTAAAAAAAAATAAAAATAAAAAATAAAATAAAATAAAAATAAAATAAAAATAAAAGGAAAATAAAAAAAATTATTTTAATAAATAAAAAAAAATTGATCCGAATAATATATATATTTATATAAAAATCATTTTTTATTTGTAATATACTAGTTTAAGTTTAATCCATTAAACATTATAAATTTATACGTAATAGAATAATAATTCATTTGATTGCTAAGCTAGGATAATAAATAAACAATATCCACATATTGTTCTTTAGAAGACAGTTTTCATCAAATCATTAGTCATTTCAATCACCCAATTTTAGTTTCCGAAATAAGAAATCCTTTAAAATAAAAATCCAGGGTTGGGATTTACTGCGCAGAATGGTTAACCTGATAATAGTTTTGAAGGGAAGGTTGAAATTAAACTAGTCACAACAGAAGGGGGAGAAATTTCCCCTGTTTCAGATTCAAACTGACCCGTCATAAGACATAACAGTAAACAATTTGATATTATATTAGGTTACTGTATCCTTTTTTTTAAAACAAAACAAATACTAAATAACCGAATTGACCTCCGTAACACGTAAGATTGGATGATTTTACATATTGTTTCATAAAATAACTATTGTTTGAAAATCTTGTTTCACGTGATTCTAAACCTTCCTTTGATCACATTGTTCATAATTCGTGCTATAAACCTAATTCATTGTTGTCATAAATAATCTTCAAGTTATTATGACAAGGTGATTTTTTTATAAAAGTTTTATAAAAGCCATGAATTTAAATGCGCATAAATATTAAATAAACGTTTTTTTAGTAGATTGGTTTTATACAAAAATTTCGTTGTGGAAGATCTGCTACATATCCCGATAAGGTTTTTTAACGTAAAATAGAAAAAAACCCCATCCCATGAGAATTTTCAATTTTTTTTCCTCGTGCCTATTCAGTTAGAATGATAATAGAAAATAAAGATTTTAGAAATGTAATATTTGTTGGGTCACGCTTTGCCTGAATAATTAATGTTTTTTTGAAGATCAATCACAACCGCAGCTATGCTTCGCTCCAAGTCATCTGATCAAAAGTCTTCCTATAAAAGGGTAAACAAAAAATCATTTTGATCTATGAACTTCCCCCTCTTCTCTACAACTTTGAAAGATAAAAAACAAATATTACTCCTCTTTTTTAATATATATATTTTTTTTCTTTAAAAAAAAAAATGACAAGTCTCCGTAAACCTGCAAAAATTACTAAAACAATCATTTTTTATAATGGGCTATTTCATTATGTCGAGGATAATGCCAATGGAGAAGCTAATATGCAGTTTGTATTATTTAAAGTTTATAATTTGACCGTATGTTTCATATTTCAAATTTAAGGAATTTTGTTTGTTTAACGTTAAACTAACAATATTCGATGGTTTTTTTTAGAGGTCTTTTGAAGAATTGCGTAAGGAAATTATTGCCTCGGTTGGGGGTGGTGAATCTACAACTGTTACTTATATAGACGATTCTAAAGATGAATCGGATGAAGCTTATGTTTCATTGAATGAAAATGTCAAGGTATAAAATTTTAGTTTTTTTTTTTTTTAAAAAAAAAAAAAAAAAAAAAAAGGTTTTAAAAATTATTTTATTTTATTTTAACAGATTAGAATTTGTTTTAAATCACAAAAACATCGAGATGTAATTGAACACCTACGTTCTTCACAATCAATAAAGGATTTAACACAAAATGGATTCGCAGATTGGGTACCGCTTGATAGTAAATCTTATATTAATATTGAACGTAATTCACGATGTGAAAGACGTGGAAATATTCTTACTACGACAAAATTAAGATCTTTTGATGATGATATTGATCCAAGGTTATTAGAAATGATTATTGATGAAATCTATGAAAATAAAATTGATTTAGCCTTGGAAAAATTATTTCCCGGTCCAAGTATAAAAATTTATCACGAAATCAATGATCTTATTATGATAGCTGTCGTGTTTGAAATTCAATATCATTTTGATGAAGAAATTGGAAAATTATTTGTTGAAGTTTTAAATTCTTTAATTGAAGATCGTAAAATTGAGGCTAGATCTAACGTAAGTTATATTAAGTCTGTAATTTCTATTTTTAAGGATTTTATATCTATATTCTTATCTTTTTTTTATTGTTGTTGTCGGCATCGATACCAGGAAGCCTCATCGGTGTTTTCTACTTTCGTTTATCGTTTATTTGCTGTTATAAGAAATTTGATTTATCTTAATGAATTATATGGAGAATTTAAATCTCCTAGTTGGTCTCCATTTGTTAATATTCAAAAAGTCAAAGATATTAGAGATGAAGTGCCCACCATGAGACATACTTCTGAAGAAGAACATCTTATAACTATGGAAAAGGTCACAAATGTTGAGGGTGAGCTACTATCTTCATTATTTTTTTTTTTTGAAGAAAAAAAAAATTCTGTTTTAAAATTTTTCATTTTTGCTAGATTCTTTAAGTAAACTTCATCCGATAGTTAAACAATTACAAGAAGAGGTTGAAATTGCACAATTCAGAATACATTATAATATCAGAAAATGGAAGAAACCCAAGCGAACTTCAAACGTCTTGTTTTATGGTTCCATGTAATAATAGCATACATTTTTGCAGATGATCGATTTGCTCGATTTTTTTATTTTATTAACTTTTTCTTTAATTTCTTTAGAGCCGCGATGTTATCAATTCCTACGTTGTACCTCTCCAATAAAAGTGCGGCTCGTGCAGTTTCTTCTAATCGTCTCAAGGTAAATCGAAGGAAAAGCTTTATTTATTATTTTATTTTTTTTAGAAAAAAAAAAAAAAAACTTACCAATGCCATTAAAAAATTTAGGTTTCATTCGGATGTTTATTAACTATTTTATTAGGTATATGGACAAAAAAGTCACATAATAATTTTCATAAATCAATCAATGTTTCAAAACAACTTGACCCTTTACTAGTTTCAACGAAACAAAATGTTGATTTATTGGATAGATGTTTAGATGAAATTGCTGTAGATGACACATCCAAAATTAAAGTGAATGATTATGAGTTTAAAGGAAGAAAAGTAATTCTAAAACAACTATTTCACCAATTTGTTGCTGCCAATGCTAATATTAAAATCAGCTTTAGTGTGACATCATAGTAAAATCATTCATATTCTAATGAGAGAAATCAATATACTTTTATTTAGATTAGTATATTTTTTTCTTTAATAAATGTAATAATAACGTAGATAAGTTTCGAATTTTCGTGGATTAAAGGAGGAAGAAAATTCACCTTCACTATAAACATTCTTTGACATTCTACTGATTTCTACATGCGAACTATTTTTTAATTGTAAATAATTACGTGAAGTACATATGAATTATTTGTAAATAAAAAAAAAAAAAATCGTGAACCTCCGATTATATACCATTTAATAACCTATAAACCGCGGTGTAGATTTCAAATAGAAAAACATGGTTTGAAATGTTGAGTTTTCAAATATTCGAACAAATTAACTACGGATAAAAATAATTTTTATTCTGACAGTAATATGTACGAAATATTTTTAAAAGATATTATATATTTTGTTTGGAAGAAATTGTAACGAAACTAAGGACATATAATTCTTTATATATATTTATAAAACTTTAATCCGGAAATTAATTTATGATTTTCAATTCGATAATTTAAAAATTAAATAAAGCGCCACACGGTAGGTGTCATAAAAAAAAAGCACCACCCAATTTATAACAAGACATTGAGTAAATTTAGATTTATAATATAACCTTTATAAATCAAAATGGACCCAAAAGTTAAAACTAACGAATTGTGAAGTCAAGATTTTTGTCGATCTAATCTTGATTATTTTAAGGGTTTTTTTTTTTTCAAGCCACTTCCCAAAATATAAAATTTTAATTTTTCTCTTTAAAAAAAAAAAAAAAAGAGATGTTTATTTATCGGAAGAACACCACCGATAGAAATTCCCTACAATTATTGCTTAAACATATGTCCGCGCAGCAATACGCATAAATTAATCCCTGATTTGTGGATTCCTTGTCTGGTCTCACTAACCAAACTTGGGATTGACAGGCTCCACGAGATAAATTGCGAGTGTGGAATGTGTTGTACAATTCGGCGCAAAGGCGGAATTATTTCTCCCAAATGTGGCTCGTTGTGTTGTATAAATTAAAAATTTTGACCTTCGCTTTCCTAAACAATCATTTTTTTTTTTTTTTTTTTTTTTTTTCTCTCTCTCTCTCCTTTTATCACTAATCCTTTCTTTTATAAAATAAAAAAAAAATTTTTTTTGACTATTTGATATCCTTTTGAGATTGAAAATTTATTATTAATATATTTTTTTTTTCATTCCAATACCCTATAAAGACTTAATCCAACTTTATAATTATTAAAAAACAAATGAATCGGATTATAAAATGGGTCGACGCTTAAGTGCATTGAAGGGAAATTTGACTAATTTATTAAAGGGCAAAGGGGTTGTTAACAATGACCAATTTACCCTCACGAATTCATCAGTTTCTCGACAACGAAAGATTAACAAATTAAAACTTCCAGCGGACGTACTCATTGAAATATTTTCACACCTAGAAGATGATTACAAGACATTACAATCTTGCGCTTTGGTTAATAGAATCTGGTGTGAAAATTCAGTTCCTTCATTATGGTCTCAACCTTTTCAAGATTTAACACCATCGACCATAATAGATGTTTACTTAACTTGTCTCACGGAACTTGAAAAGGCTTATCTCGTTAATAATGACATTATTGGAATCTCTAATCGCAGACGAGTTCCGGTATTTGACTATATCTCCTTTTTACGTCATCTTAGCATGGGAAACCTTTATAGCATAGTTCAAAGATGGACAGATCGTACCCAAACAAAATATTCTGCCTCCCCGAAACGGTACTAAAAAAAGAGAAAAATAATAAATAAATAAATCAAATTATCCAACTTTTGCTAATTCATCAATCATAATCATTAATTGAAACTTTTTTTTCTTCCTTTTTTTTTTTTTCTTTTCTAAATAAACAAAAAAAAAAATGATATCTGTATATGTAAATAAATACATATATATATACATATACACATACAACATTACAATACGTCTTTAACATTTTATTTAGACATAGTCCATTCAACACGGAACCTAGCTTGTTGGTATACCGAACTCTTTGCACATTATTTTTTAGCCGTCGGTCGAGCATTCGATCCCTCTCCCTTGATTGGGGTAATAAAGAAATCTGGAAAGCATATCCTTTGTTGCTTTATTCTGCCGGAATTGATACGTACCTTGCTCAATTGAGAAGGCTGTCCATTCATTATATAACAGATTGGTCGATCTTTGGGTATTTATCGAAATATGCCAAGAATATTGAAACTTTAGAGGTTGTAGATTACTCCTTTAATCAAGCTCCGCATCCCGAAGATGAGCAGAATTTAGCATCGTTAATTAGCATACAAAATAATTTGAGACGTATCAAACTGTTTGGATATTCTACTTATCCCGCATTAACACTCGCGTCACTTGGATCCCAAGCCAATCATCTAATCTCGATTGAAATCATTTATGTTCACTTTAATAATTCAAATTATCCATCATCATCATCCTCTTCCATCTCCACCTCCTTATCAACGGGATCGATCTTGGAAGGGTTGGCGGCTTGTATAAATTTAGAAGAGTTGGTAATCAAGAATTGCTCATTCGCGACGGATGAGATCCTTGCACCTTTGATGTGTGCAACGTTTCCATCACTTTGTAAAATACATATCGTAGAATCTACTTATAGTTGGGATAATGTGGTGGTTTCCTTAATACAAAATAATCCAACACATCTGGAAGAGGTGTATTATAAACCCGTTGATAATCAACAACATCATACCATATCACCTACAATTATTGAAGCGGTGGCTCAAAATTGTCCAAAGATCATCAGATTAGGAGTTCCGATTGCCAAAGTACAAATAAATCATTTGGTTGACATCCTAACATCATCCGAGTGTAAATTAAAGAGTCTGAGCATATTTCGAATGGATCGTATCTCGTGGGATGATGAGGCTCTTTGGAGGGATTTGGGTGGTCTAATGCCCGTCACCCTACGTCACCTGAATATTTGGATATACATAGGTGATAATCCGATGCAATTATTTTTACAAAATACTACCGCCCCTCTTGAGACATTATACGTCCGTTGGTGGACTCATTATTTGGGTTACGATTATCGTCTGGTTGGTGCCTACTTACAAGATAAACCTGTAAAAATTTCGGAATTCGTACGTCATGTAATCTAGATTTTTTTTATTATGCTTGTATTTTATGTGTATTGTATTTTTATTTTATTATTATTTTTTTCCCCCCACCTTTGACGAAAATATTATACGCTACGCTTTAAGTTATATAGTGAATTCTTATTCCCCTTTTTTTTGTACATTAGATTATTAGAATATTTAATAATATGAATAATATGATTGTATAAAATAAATTAAAAAGTTGTTTATTTCATCTATTTTCTTTTTTCTTTTTAATAATAGTAATGAGAGAATAAAAGTCTGGGATGAAAAAAAAAAAAAAATTCAATCTAAAGAAATAAATAAGGGGTTATTTATTTTTTTAATGTCATATTATGTGAACTAATTTAGGATCAAAAGTGTCAACATGCTTTTTTATATATATATATATATTCATAACCCTAGTGATGCTTTCAGCCCATATGCATCTCCCATAATAATGTTGTATGCTACTTATCTATATATAATAAACCTTTAATAACCTTTTACCACGGTTAATTTCCTTCTGCTCAACGATTTGCTTTTTTTTCACGTGTCATTATCACCTTAAATACGGACTTAACGTTAACACCTATGCCCATAAAACCAACGCGAGTTTTAGCAACCGTTGTAGATAAAAAAATCTTTTTTTTTAAAAGTCTTTATAATTTTCTATGGACTTTGAATAAAAGTTAAAGCGCGGGCCTTAATTTTTTGGTCATCGGAAAGTGAAAATAAATAAGAGCGTTATTGGTCTCTTTAGACCTATTCCTTCTTATGTATTTATCTTCCTTCTCAAACTCGAAAAGATTTCGTTGAAAACAAAGGACCATTAAAGTGAAGTGTGCAACCTTCATCTTTCTTAGAATAAAACAGCAAGTTTCGGCAACATCAAGACATTTTTGTTATAAATCATCTTTTGTCCAGTTTAAGTTAAACGATAAATATATATATATGATAAATAATTTTTTAGAAAATAAAACCTTTTTATTAATCATCTTACAAAACACGAAAAAAAAAAATTTTTGTACAACTTAGCCAGCTAAAATTGGGGAGTTTTTTTTTTCTTTCGGCACAAGTAAAACGATAACTTAAATACATATGCATTATTCAATATACAATATATTTCTAAATCAAAGGTATAAAAGAAAAATACCCCAAATTTGTCTATTTTTTAAGTCTATTTCTCTCAATTAATTTGACGGGGTGGTATGGGTGGAGCGTGAGTATTATGAGGATTATGAGGATTATGAGGAGTAGGAATAGGATGAGAATTATGAGAAATAGGTGAAGATTGAGGAGAGAAATAATTATTTTGAGATAATAAGAGAGAAAACCTTCCACTTGACCTCGTATTATGAGTATAATTTTGGTTTGTTCTAACATTTAATTTAGGTATAATTTTAAATATTTCATACTCATCAATTGAGAATCTATCATGGTTTGTGATTAAATGTCTTTCATAAGATTGTCTTTTACAAGAACAACCTAAATCCAAATTAAAGTTGGCATGAGTTCCCCCCATAACTAAATCCCCACTTCCGAAACATGGACCGATCGCCTGCGAGCATAAAACCGCTCTTGAAGGTTCTTGAACTCTACTAAAAATGATATTCTTTAGGTCTTCCCCATCCCCTAAGGAAAAAAGGAAACTATCTTTTGTATTTCCCCATTTGTTCGTGGAATCCCAAGAAATTGGATTGTACCCTCCGATTAACTGTCCGGTCCCATGAATTTTTAAGATCAAGATGGTCGGACCTTGCAAATCACACCTTGTGTGAAATGCTGCAGGAGAAAATCCATCTCGACTTCCCCTTACAAGCAACTTGAATTCGTAAGGGATGTTCCCAAATTCATAAGGGATACACGTAGAATTATAAAAAACATTTAAATCGTTTCTATCGATCCAACTCGAAATTAAAGCGACATGTTTCATCCTTAATAAATTTGATTCGAAACCTCCCCTTCTCGGTGGCATCAAAGAGGAAGGTCTCGGGCAATCGGGTACCATGTGATATCTCATGATATCCTCATAAAGAACTTTAGGTAAGATGCTTTCATATGGCATGATTTTACTATAAAAATCTTTTGAGGAAATTTGAAATAATCTAATTAAAGGAATACACTGGTGTATCGTGGATTGTAACGTTTTTATGTCCTCCTCCGACCATTTGGTGATATCTTCCAAGGATAAATCCGGTGTTTCTGTTGAAGCGCACGTTTGAGCTATTCCCCATCGTATTAAGTAATCCCAAACTTTAATCTCATCGAGCTGTAAATCATCCCTTTGAAAAACTCTCAACAGCACGGTTAAGTTTACCGAAAGGTAATCCTCCAAATTGAATAACAGAGGGGGGTCTTTACATATCCTATCCACACAATATTCTTGAAGCTTTTTTAATCGATCGTTTTGAAATACGGTTCGACGCACCAGATCGAAATTCTCTTGCATCCATTCCGCTTTGTGTTCTATTAGATGTTGTTGAATGAATCCAAACAAGTCATGTAAAATCAATTCATCCGCTGCCATCAATATTCTGAGAATTCCTGTTCCATCTTGTTGGTCTAACGCAATCTTACCCGTGTAAATATACCTTTATTTATTTATTTAATTAATTAAATTATCATTGTTATTATTTTTTTTTTATAAAAAAAAAAAAGAGAAGAAAAGGGAAAAAAAAAATTTATTAAAAGAATAATTTAATTTTTTTCCCGGGGGAGTAGGGGGGAAAGTTAATTTTGATGATGCAATCTTACTTGAGAACTACATCAAAAACTTCGGCAGAAATGTTTGGCTTTTTATATTCAATTTTACCATCTTCTCGTGATTTGACCCATTTTTCGGATAATGCCGTGCGAAAGTAAGGACATCTGGCACGGAGAATACCGGAATGAGCTCGGAATGATTTTATCTTCGGTTCTTCGCCAACCTGAATAATAACATTGTAGTCAATACCTTCCTCAAGAAGGTTACTTAAGTCTGCTAACAAAATTGTTGTAAAATCAGTAGACATTGAGAAAAATTGAAGGGAAGGAAAGGGGGAAGTGGGGGGAAAAATAGACGACGACAAAATATTTTGTTTTTAAAATAATTTAAATGTAAAATAAGGTGGTGAATTCTGTAAAAAAAAAAAAAAAAAAAAAAATATCTATCAAATGAATGATTAAATGAATGAACCATATGATCGAAGTAAAAAATGTTTTAAAAAAAGAGAGTTTTGTTGAACATTTTGAATTTTTATTTTATTTATATATTGAGATCGACTAAATCGATCCTAAAAAAATAAAAAAAAAAGATTTTTTTTTTTTTTGCTGCGGGCTTCAAGGTGTTAGTTTCGGAAATTATATTTGACGCTCACCAACCTTTATGCATTATATGCAGGAATTAATAAACGATTACTATTATAATAATAATGGTTTATTATTTACGGACTCAATAACTGATTTTTTCCGATGTCTTTATATGTCCGCTTTCTGACTTATGCATATGTTATTTGTTTTTTAACTCCTCTCACCTACATACACACTTCTACCCTTTCAAACCTAAAAAAAGGTTTTTTCTCCATCATAAGTTGGAAATTGATAATAATGGTCGGGATGGTTGATTAAATATAACTTTGACGAAATGAAAAAAAAAAAAATAAAAAAAAATGCCAAGAAATGATGAAATTTATCGAATTTTTTTTTTTTTTTTTAAGAAACTTTATCTTACACTAAAAAATTAACAACCAAACTGGGAAATGCCATTTCCATTTATTAATATTTCAATAACAAACACAACCAAACCAAATAATAATAAAAATAATAATAAATACTTTGCCACACGAATCAATTGGTTGAATATTCATTACATTATGATTATGATTAATTATTAATTAAATAAAATTATAATTAAATTCGAATTAACAAGGTTACTTTTGTGTACCGTTTAACCATTTGATCATTGCCTCATAAATATAAAATGTAACAGCATTGACAGGCAAAGCACGAATAAGCGTAGGCGTCATTCCTCTAAAAAACACGGAAATTCCTTCAGCACGGTAAGATTTTATAGTACAATCAATTATACCATTGTAATAAGGTCTATTTTCGCTCACAAGTGGTGCTAATTCTTCCAAATGTGGGTTTAACGTTAATATCGAGTTCAGATTCATTGACGATGGTGGAAGACTTATTTGCGTTTGTAATCGGGATTTGATGACGTCTGTGACATGCGTTTGATTGTTAATACCTTTAACAAAACGCATTCAAACGTTTACAGCTTTTTAATACGTACCTAACGGATAAATACTACTCCAAGATAATATTCCGGCCATTCCACCAGCAAATAATAGCTTTGTGACATTTTCGCTAGAATTAGCCATGGTTACTCCTAATACCCTTTTCAATCCTTCGTATGCCCTTATAAATCATAATTGTAAATTTTAATCCCTTTGAAACCTTTTGTGCTAAATTACATTTGTCATTTATATCACATACCAAAAATAAACACCATATCCTGGTGCATCCCGGATAATTGTAATAAGCCCTCCATGGTAAAATCCTAATGAAGATATCAAATCATTGTTCAATAAAATAAAAATAAAAAAAAAACATTGGGTAATATATTTCACCTCTGATTCCTTTGGTGAATAAGATGGATTTGAAGACATTCCAAGTGGAAGAATTAACAACAGCTTGAGTTCTGCATTTAACCAATTCAGTTGGAGTACTTGCTAAGAAACAAGCAATGCCAGCACCGAATCCTGCAAAATAAACTTGAGACAATGTTGGAACAAATGGTGATTTACCATCGTATTTTTCAAAAGCTCTTATAATTCCTCCATAAGATGCAAATAAAATTGAATTCAATAATGCCAACCCTATGATCGGTGATTCTACCCCTTTTAATAATGACTTCATCTACAAAAAAAGAAAAAAAAAAGGAAGTACCCGTTTATTAGTGTATATTTTTTTTTTTTAAAAAAAAAAAAAAAGATATAATTCATAAATAAAATATTTACCCCTTCTTTCTGTTTCATTTCTGTCAAGGTTCTGATAGATGACGTATGTAAACCTTGTGTTTGGAGCCGTACTTTTAGGACATCTAAGGGGCTTCCCACAAGCAAACCTGCCACACCACTAATATATCCTGTAAAATTCAATCATTTATTATATATATATTTATTATCTCAATGATTTTATATTTATATGTTTAATTTACCTGCCAAGAAATCATTAAAGCTTTCGGCTAATAAAAAAAAATTCATCAAAGAAATCCGGATTACAATTAATTAAATTATTAAATTATTAATCAATAAAAAAAAAAAAAATTTTACCCATTTTAAAATCTTTTCTCAAAAAGAAAATTATACGGATTTAATGTTACCTGAAAAAAGATCATTATTTATAGATTTTTTTTTGTTACATATAACGGGACTATCCGACAAGATGATCCATCAAAGTGTAATCTTTCCGAACTTATGAAATCTTATGAAATTTTAAAATCGAACTTGGCTTTTCTTTTACGAAATAATTAATTGTTGCTCGAAAAAAAAAAGATTTTTCTTTATATTAATTTTTCTAATATTACAATTAACAGCTCTTGCTTTTTCCAGATCATTCTCTTATGAATGGCTAAATATGTGATCAAATGTTGTGATTTGAGGCTCAAGGATCGGCAAATTGTTATTCCCCTACATTTGGTAAGGAATAATTTACCGTTTAGGGCATGAACATATATTACGTAATTTTTTTTGGGAGTGTCTTACGTTACATTTACATTTACAAATAAAATCACGTGATCCTATGTGGCTTGTAAATGATCAATTCTTACAAATTTATGATTAAAGTATATTCTTTTAAATCAATTTCTTCAAATGAAGCAGATCATTGCAAGAATAAAAGAAAAAAAATCATTAAGTGTATAGTAGGATATGCTGCTTTCTTATGGCTTATTAAAAAAGTAAGTGTAAAAAAGTATAGAATAATAAAGACATGAATATATCTTTTAAATAATTATTATTTATCATAATCTAAAATTTTCAAAATATCATAATATTGAATATATAGATTGAGTTTGTAAAATATTTATCTTTAACTTTAATAATAAATAATAAGAAATCATTGTGAATATTGAAAAAATTTATCATTTTTTAACTTTAGATATACTATAGCAATTTGTATTTTATATTACTTTATATCAGTAAAATATATATGTTATATGTCAGATATAATTGATAATTAACATATATTAGATAATTAATCCTTCTTAAAGTATTATAAGAATAGTTTAAAATAGGTCTATAATTTAGACCAATTAGTATCTAATATAAAATTATAATTAATGCATAATATATATACAGATTGTAATGATTTTTTAATTCAAAATCAGAATAAAATATATAAGTATATCTTTTTTTTTTTGTATTTTTTTTGTCTCTATTAAAGTTTTATATAAGTAAATTGATTTAATTTGACTTATAATCAGTTTAAACTAAGCCATTTTTATTTTAACTTAGCTTAGTTTAGCTTAGAATAATCAATTGAAATCTAAGTCAAATTATTATGATAAAATTTTGTTAAGAAACATGTTTTCCATTAAGAGAAGTATTCTTAAAATGATCTTTTCAAGAAAAATATTTTTAAAATAATTTCTTTTAAGAGCAATATTATTAAAATAATTTTCTTTAAAAGAAATATTAATAGAATAATTCTTTTTAAAAGAAATATTTCTTAAATAATTTTATTTTAAAGAAATATTATCAGAATAATTTTTTCTAAAAAAAGTGTTACCTGAATAATTTCTTTTAAAAAAAAATATTTTCAGAATAATTTCTTTAAAAGAAATATTTTTAAAATGATTTTCTTTAAAAGAAATATTTTCAAAATAATTTCTTTTTAGAGAAATATTTCTGAAATAATTCTCTTTAAGAGAAATGTTTTTGAAATAATTTTTTTAAAAAAAAACATTTTTAAAATGATTCTTTCAAAAGAAACATTTTCAAAATGATTCTTTTTAAGAAAAATATTTTTAAAATGATTTTCTTAAAGAAAGTGTTTCATAATTTTCTTTATAATATAAAAGTAAAAAATTAGTAAAATGTATTTTACATAATAATTACTTTGTATTGTAATAGATTTTTTTTAAAAATTATTAATTAATAATTAAAATTAATAATTAATATAATTTTTTTTAATATTTTATTTATAATAATTTATGTAGATTATAAATTTTGATTATTAATTAA
>CAJVPQ010000727.1:0-23909 GCA_910591825.1 Funneliformis caledonium
TCCTTGTTGAATATATGTTCCCCAAACTATTGATTTAGGTTTTCCACCAACTTTTCGTTTAGGCAATGAAGTATCATTGGTTGAAGTACTTGAATTAGCCTCCATTTTGTAAGATGCGAATGCATTAATGTTTGTCTTACCAATAATGTTATATATTTGATTTTCACGTGAATAATTAAGTTTCAGAGAATTTCAATTAATTCGGATTGAATTTCGGATTTGGGCAGTATCGGACTCAATCGAACATTTCAGAAATTTTTTGTTGAGGCATAACTAATATCGCCTAGATTTCAGATTCAGATCGGGCATAATTATCAGGTTTCGCCCGAACCTTTATTCCTTCCTAAAATCAAATCATCAGAACTTCTTCCAAAAAAACTTGAATATGATAGCCGTCTTGTTATGAATCAGCTTGGTGAATATTATCTTTGTATATCCAGACCACTTGAAATGTGGGCTGAAAACCAAGGTCTTATATTTCAAAATGTTTTTGTCTATTTTTTTTATTATTTATATTATTTATTAAATCAAAACTTCAATTAATTTTATATTTAATAATTTAATAGGAAGAATCAGGAGTGATTTCTTTGGATCCAGGTGTATGTATATTTATGACCGGTTATGATCCAAGTGGAATGGCTATTGAATGGGCAAAAATGACATTGGCCGAGTTTACAGATTATGTCATGCATATGACAAACTCCAAAGCAAGCGTTATCAAATTCATGGAAAAAAGAATAAGCGAAAACGTTACAGGTAAAATTTATTAATCAATTAATTATAATATTTATTATAATTTAATGTATTTACTACTTTTAATTGTAGATTACGTCGTGTTATGTTACGAATCTGTCTTGTGAATGATTGTCATTATAAGCTGGCTAAATGGCTGTGTGAAAATTATCGTATAATATTATTACCCGAATTTCGCACTCAAGGAATGGTCCGACGTGGGCAACGACGTATTGGCTCCAAGACTGCTCGAGCCATGTGTTCATGGTCACATTATCGCTTTCGACAGCATTTGATCCATAAGTCACGCGAGTATTCATGGTGCCAAGTCGTAATGTGTACAGAAGAATACACAAGCAAAACTTGCGGATTCTGTGGCTATATTCATAAAAAACTAGATGGATCCAAAGAATTTTGCTGTCCCCAATGTAAAATAAAACTTGCGATCATGAGAAAAACCAAATTTTATACATACGTGTCACAATTAATTTTTCATCAATATTATTTTTTGTTGTATGACATATGTGATTGTCAATGAACCCCCCGAATCTACATTCTATAGAATTCCAAATGATGATCATTTTTTAAATTAACGAATGATAACTTGATTATGCACTTTAGCCCAAAGTTCTGGAACGCTAAAATGGAATTCCAATTTATAACGATCTTTTTTTTTATAGAATTTTCCAAAAATTTTTTGGGGGGGAAAATAAAAAATATATATACTTGTAATTTCTCATTTAAAGCGTATTGACCTCTCAGTATTGATGTTATTAGTCAAATCATAAATTTTAATCGACTGAGATTAACCAAGGAACAAAAATCTTTAATTGATGATTGAAAATTTGAAAAGATGTTCGGTTTATGTAAATATTGTGGTCAGGCTAATACGGGTTATGATTGGTGTCAATTTTGCAATTCCCAACATTTTCAACAAAATTTCAAAAACTGGACGAGTGGTAACCAAGACGTTGATGGATTCATTCAAAAGACACAACTCAAGGCAAAAGTTAAAAATGAAGTGATAGAATGGATTGATTATAATAAATTTGAACATGTTGAATACTTGGCCAAAGGAGGATATGGAATCACTTATAAGGCCTATTGGAAAAATGGATATATAATTTATTGGGATTCCAAGAAGAATCGGTGGGAAAGGAGTGATACCATTCAGGTCGTTTTAAAAAGTTTACATAATTCACAGGATATTACAGCGGAATTCTTAAAAAATGTGAGGGATTTTATTTTATTTTTTTTTTGTGACGATCGCACAAACTAACCAATCCTTTTTTTTTTTTTCAGATTGAATCACATATTTTAATGAATAACGCATTTTTCATAATTTACTGCTATGGTATCACCAAAGATCCAAAAACAAATAACTTTATGTTAGTAATGGAATATGCAGAGAATGGTAATTTAAGAACCAACTTGGATAAAACTTTTAATTCAATGAATTGGTGGAATAAGTTGTACCTTTTAGAAGAAATTGCGTCTGGACTTAAAGATATTCATAATAAAGGATTAATTCATCGGAATTTTCATTGTGGCAACATATTAAATAATATAATGATGTCTACTTGCATCAGTGATTTGGGGTTATGTCAACCAGCGAATCATAAACATATGCACGATAGCAAAAGGCAAATATATGGGGTGTTACCTTACGTTGCTCCCGAAGTTTTAAGAGAAAAAGAATATACCAGGGAAAGTGATATTTATGGATTCGGAATCATAGCACATGAAGTAGTTACAGGATTTCCTTCTTTTCATGAGGTAGCTCATGATGAATCTTTGGCGATAAAAATTTGTCAAGGATTGAGACCAAGATCTGATTATAAAGTTCCATTTCCAATCCTAGATATCATTAGTCAATGCTTGGATGCAGATCCTTCAAAACGTCCTACAGCAGAAGAGCTATATAAAATGTTATACGAATTAAGATGCGATACTATTAATAGCGGATCGATCATTTATAATCAAATTAATGACGTAGAAGTCTTTAATAAGGCACTATTTTCTTCAAAGCCTACTGATCCCCTTTCATATAAAGTACATCCTCAGGCAATATACACGAGTAGGCTATTGGATTTTGAAAATCTTCCTGAACCAAAAAATGCGGACGGTTCATTTGACAAAGAATATCCTAGTAAGTAACATGTAATTTTTATAATTATTTTTTTTCATTATTGCTTTAAAATCTGTATCTCTTTATTGACTACTTTTCTTCGTATTAAAAAAAAAAAGATTCAATGAAAAGCAAGTCATTGAAAGAAGAAGATTTGTATTAAATTCTATATCATAGTATTTAAGAATAGGTTATAAAATATATTTTTTTGAAGATATCGGTTATTCTTTTCGAATTACATATTTTATCTTATGAATTATTTTCGTCAAAATAAAACCATTGCTATTTATCCTTTATTGTTAAATTTCATCTTGTTTAAATGAGATTCTACACATAATTTACAAAAGGGTCTTTCTACATAAGGACTTCTTTATATGAGACACGGAGTGTGATGATATTTTTTTTTGTTTATCAGGATTTAGTTCTTTTGGATCTTGAATATTCTTCTCAATAACTTTACCTTTCGGAATGGTTCATGATATTCTTTGTAATGATTGATGAGTAGAACTGTAACCCTTCATCTATCGTTAACGTACTTTGTCGTTTTATATTGAGAAAATATGATATCTAATAATTTTGATGATAACAAAATTGTTAAAATCAAATTCTTGATGACAATACTTATAGATTTAGGGTTTAGAATTCATTTTTTAGAAAGAATTTTAAATAATAAGAGCTATTTCATTATTGAAAAAAAGCATCCCCTTTGTACCTGTAAAATTCTGTTACGAAATAACGTATCAATACATGCGATTTTGTAGTTTGGTATTTAGCATGAAAAACATGTATCTTGTTGATATAATAAAGCAATGCAAATTTTGTCATTAAATTAAAAAATTTTATTAGATGGATAAATTCTTTAATTTTAATCGTTAGAAAATAGGTAAAGGTTTACCCTTGCTCTATTAATATTATTCATATTTAACCTTCTAATTCTTTCTTTATGGATTTTTTTTTTAACTCACTCTTTATCAGCATCGCAAACACTACCAATTTGCTAGAAATGCCAACATCTTAAGAAGATACACTCTTTTCTAATATTAATTGCATTCTTTTTTTAGTTTTACAATTTAATATAATTGTTAATAATACTAAATAAAATATAAATAATTTTTTACTTTTTGTATTAAATAATATATTTTTCAATTGAAATGTCATAAAAGGTATTACTATAGGGTATTATTATTAAGAGTTAAATTCTTATAAATGAATACCCTGAAGAAATAATAGATCTCGTAAAACGGAAAAAAAACTTTGCATATTTTTATCACTTTGCGGTAAAAAAGTTATGTTTCTAAATAATAAAGTTATTCTGTAAATATAACTAATTTGAGATTTATTAAAATAATTCAACATAATTAGAGTTTATAAAACAAGTATTAGATAAGTTCGAGCAAAACAAACATATAAAAAGAGTATTGGGCGAAAAAAATTGATGATAGTTTTATTGTTTGAATACGAAGCCAAGGGAAATTGGAACTTGGGAATGATTTTTAGATGTAATTGATGTGGGTATTCAGCCTTTTATATTCGTTTATAATGAAAATATTATATTTATCTATTACATATAGGCCGTATTCAACAATGACTTATTAATTGTTTGATAAAACATGAGTTTTAACGTAAATTTCCTTATAGTTTATTTTCGACGTTGCAGGTACATACACTTGACTTCTCATATTCTATCATGATTTATAATTAATTAAATACCATATCCTGTAATTTAATTGTGCACACAAGGTTTTGAATTGTTTCATGTTGTTAGTGATGCTGCGATGTCCGGCAAGCACTGAGTAAGATCCAATGGAAATAATAATCTTAAGAAAATATCTGACTTCTATTTTTTTTTTAATGTAGTAAAATTTAAACATAAAATAATATAAATATTTTTTACCGATTCATGCACGCAAAATTTGTATTGAGATCGTAATAAAATTTGTCAGAATTTTCATTGACATTTATTTGAATATATATCCTTATGAGAAAGGAGATAATTAAGAAATTGGTATTAAAAATTTAAAATTATAAATATTGTATTGTTATGGTACGTATGACATGAATCGCAACATTTTATGCACATTTAATAACCTTCAAAAGCTTCTAGATTCCCATTCCAATATTTTAATAATCGTGACTTTTTCAATTTCAACCATCTATCCTTCATTAAATTTTCTAATAAGATCTCTCTAACCACTCTAACCGCTGAATTTAAAGCTCCAGCAATCCAAGCGTTATGTATATCAGTGTGTTCCCCAGCCCAATGAATAAATTCTTCCGATCTCATCATAGATTCCATCAACTTTCCTAATTGTGCGGGTCCATACTTTGCGTAGGCTCCCCCAACAACTGTTTTATCATTTGACCAATAATGTGCCTTATTATTTTCTATACCCGGAATCCATTCCTCATATGCTATTTCTCCATGAAGTGTTACCAAGTCTTTTAATGCAAGTTCAAACCGTTCCTCCTCGCTGTATGGACTAAATTTTGTTGCATCATCATCCCACGTATACGATGCTAAGAGGACCCCAGAACCATTCGTTGATAGACCTTGATAATATGAAGGGTATACCACTGTACGAACTGGCAGATCGGTCGACGTTGTACCACCAACAATACCAGCACCCGAGGTCGTGGGTTGGCCTTCTTTCTCCCAGAAGCGAGACTTGAATTGAAGAAATATCTTTCCTGCATTTAGATATTTCAATTCACGAATTGCACGTTTTTTGCCATATGATAATGCTACCAAAGAAATTATGGTTAAGATTTTTATTATATTTTTTTTTTTTTTTTTTTTTTTTTAAAAAAAAAACTTACTTAGAGGTAGATCCCAATGACGAACGACGCCCAATGGAGGAGTGACAATCACTCTATCAAATATTTCAAATTCTTTCTTTCCCTTAGAATTCCAATACACCTTAACATTCTTACCATCATCAGTTTTTTCAATCTTGTAAACTTCACTGTTGTACCTCAGGTCTATCTTTTCCTTTTTGATAAAAGGTAAAAATGCGTTTGGGAATCGTTGCATTCCTTTATCAATGGTTTTCCAGCTTAAAGGATATTTTGGATTTCCAAAAGTAAATGTTCCAATAGCAAAATCAACGAAGCCCTTAGTAAACTCGTCTGGAATTGTATAAAAAGCACATAGTTTTGTTACATTAGAAAATTTTTCAAAAAATATATATATATATATATATATATATAATAATAAATTGTTACAATACATACTTGTTCCAGTCACTTGCAATTCAATAGCTGCGATAATTTCATCATAGTCTTCCCACTTTGTTGGCAATCTCGCTGGAAGAAAGACTTCCTTCAAGTAGGAATAAACTGAATACTGGTCATAACGCTTTAAAGCTTTAAGACCTTTTGTGTAATCGGTGTTCAACTCATCGAAGAAAGGTTTTAATGCTTCGTTCCAAAGTTTCACAAAGTTAGGTGGGATTGTGTCAGGGTATCCAAGTTTACTGACATCCGCAGTTTCAGAATAATTTTTGGTCATGAATTTGCCAGATGGATCTTTTTTGCCATTGAAATAACTTATAGAACTTTATATGGATATCAAAGATAAGTTTAATATCGTGATAGCGAAACGATTAACATAAATTATATTAAATCATTACACACTCTGTATCCCTAAAGATGAAAGGAATGGTTCGGATCTTTTTCTTTGGATCATCCTTATTGTACTCGTTCAAATAGTCAATTGTATCAAAAACTATTTGGTGAGGGGAAAGGTCCGGGCGACCATCGACATAAGGCAATCTCATTGCACCAAGCTCACCATACAAACGCCTTTCATCATCAGGATCATCGGTAAAGTAGTGAGTATGAATACGACCGCCAATACGATCTTGAACTTCAAGTATCGTAATATCATTGATTCCGGCCTCTTTCAAGAGAAGAGCTGAGAATAGACCTATGAGAGGATGCATAATATCATGAGGACGTGTACAATATTAAATGAATTATCCAAGTATGAAAAAATATAAATATATAAATATACCGGTTGCTCCGGCACCGATGATGCATATCTCTAATAATATACAAGACATATTAGTAATTCGTACAATATAAAAACAATAAAGTGATATATACTTGGATTTTCGGTTGGAGTATCTCGAGGAAATATATCTGTTTCTTCATCACTAATTCTGAAATAAATCAACATTAATGTTATGTTATCGGCGTTTGCTATTAAAATTGAGTCGTAAATCATTTTTTAGTAGCAAATCGTTTCTATATACGGTACTCACTTTTTGACGTATTCATGATAGTAATAATAGGCATTCAGGTGAGCCGTATATTTTTCATTACGAATCTGTTGCATCTTTTCCAGAGCCCTTTTCTGGGGTTGGCGAGTATATTTTGCATTCTTGCGCTCTTCTACAAATGTAGGATGTGAGAATACGGTTTTCAATCAAAGTTTATTTTTTTTTAAAAAAAAAAAAGTACACTTACGACCTATAAAATATAAATGGTAGATGTAATTGGTATTACAGTAGTTAGTCAACTAAAACAAATCATTATGAAACAAATTTTAAAGATGGATATTAAAAAAATCCTTACATTGAGCAATTATTGCAAGAGTTGAAAGAACTAACGTAACAATAAAAATAAAATGAAATTTTGATGTCATTGAGACGAATTCGTTTGAAAAGTTCAAAACGCGTAAGAGCGAGTAATTAGTTGGATTGCTATTTTATACTTTTTACTGAAGGTTAACCGAATATTCCATTCTCTTTTATTTTTCCTAATTAATGTCATGCAACTAGTGACGAGAATGGTGACACATAATGAGTGACACATAATTAGTGACACACCTCTCTAATTATTCAAGTTTTCTTAATTAAGTATACGGTATTCAGTTTATCCTCAAAATTCATATTTATAGATTTAAAAAAGGATCACCACCCGGTTTTTTTTTAGACCATTTATGCATGTATTCCTTGCGGTGTAAAAATTAAAGATATTTATACAAATTTTTTTTATTCTTGTAAGCTAATTAAGATAATGTTTGGAATTACAAATTTACAACTTTAGGTTACCTATTGTTATTACCGTTCGTTTTTTTTTTTTTTTTTTTTTTTTTTTTTTAAAAAAAAAGTTTGAATACAATACGATTATAACATCTTGTCATTTTAATGCAAAAATAACATATCCATTGTTGTTAAAAATAAGTATCTTTGAATAGAAGCTTCAATGTTTATTTTTATGACATACTGTGCATACATATACGTTGGAATTTAAAGCAATTATTGGTTAATTAATCAAAACCTTAAATAAATAATAATTGAGGATATACTTGTGTGCGGACTCGGTTATTAATAAAAAAAATAGGAAAAGGTGCAAAATTCGATTTGTGAAACATTTACAAACAAAGACGAAATAGATGATCTAAGAAATAATTTTCTACATTGATTGAGTTTTAATTCGCAAGCAACTGATGTAATATGAAAAATAAGATTCAAAATCTGATATGAAACTAAAAATTTTACAGACACACCGCCTATTCGAACAATTAGCTTTCCAAGTTAATATTTAATGATCCTTTACGATACGTGAAAACGTGATTTGATGTAACTTATTATTTACATCTTTTATAAAAATGGTCAGAAATTCATTATTTTTTAACCATTGTTAGTTACACAATGGCGCCTTAGCGGATATCATATTCCGGATTATTAATTTTAAATAATTTTTTTCAACCATTCTTTCAAAATAAATATTAACATGGAACAAACAAATGGTTATAAACTAAAAATTGATTATTTAATAACAAATGACACATTTAAGTCAACAAACTAAACCTACGCGTAAACTCAAGTATAAGAAATGTAATGATTGTAATCGAATAAGAAAATCCTCTGTTGAAATTCATCAGATTTGTCGTTTTTGCTATAAAACAAGAACAATTGCATCAAGCGGTAATAAAGTTATTGATGATTTTGTAAGATTCACACAAACAAATCGTGTTAAACATGCTGGACGATTGGAATTTATTCCATATGATAGATTCGAAGGGTAGAATTTATTGCCGAAGGAGGATTTAGTAAAGTTTATAAAGCAACTAATAAATATGATATTATTAATGTGACTGTTGCTCTCATGAAATTGGCAATTCTAAAAACATCAAATCTAAATGAGGTACGATAACGGTATCCTATTTTATGATAATAATGCCGTATTATGAATCGGATATGACACATTACTTTTCTTGGGAAGTTAAGACAAAAAGATTGGTTGATATTATAATAGGACTTAGAAATATACACCTAGCAAACATTATTCACCATGATTTTCCCAGTAGAAACTTTTGTCATTTAAATTTTTGTGTAACAGGCGATTTAGGATTAAGCGAAAATGAATGTTGCACCGGAGATTTTTCAAAGGCAAGAATATACTAAAATGGCTTTGGTATGATTAGGCCACGCACATTAGCATTTTCGATTCACGTCACCCGGCCGGGTCACCTTTTAAATTTTAACCAAAAAAAGTTTTACATGTAAAATTTTATCTCGTGAATTTGAAATATAATGCTGTTGTATTCAATTCTTTCGTTTAAGTATTTATATGTTTTAATGTAAGCAGAAGGGTTTTTATTAATAAGCAATAGAATAATTATAATGTAAATGTTATTCAATAAATTAATTAATCAGTTGTCTCAACATTGACGTTCTTTAACTCAAATAATTGCTAATCACTAAACGCTAATTAATTAAAGCTAATAATCGGAAGAATAAAAAAATAAATAAAAAATATTAAACATCGAAGTTAACGCATAAAAATTATGAAATTATAAATATCGCAAGAAAATACATTTAGTAAAACTTGGCATAACAATACGGTATCCTAACAATTGATCTTCAAAGACTAACCAAGGCGAAAAATTATGATTTTTTCGGGTGGAATTATATCCAATGTAACAACAATGACTTATAATCAAATCCGTTCTCGTCATTTCTTGGTTTATTTGATTTTTTATATTTCTTTCTTTGTATCTTCTCTTTTTTTACTTCCAACATTAACAGTATTCACAATACTCAACTCTCACAGTAAGTAATGCATTTGATTGGTTAGGATTTTGCCAAATTCATGCATTACTTACCGTACCCTCCGTGAACTGTGAAGTAATCCGTGAAGTTTCTCATTTTTAATCCCAAATCTACTCATTATAAATCAGAGAGTAATGAGCGAGAGGGAGTTAAGGAGTAAAGAATGATCAGATTCCCTAAAAAAAATAAATAAAAATAAAAATAAAATTTTAAATAATTTTTTTAGTTTATTATAGAAAATTTCAATGAAGGATAGAGTTAGAATATAATAAAAATGATGATTCTAGTAAGTTGATCTAACTTTATATTTTTCCCCGATAAAATATTCTTTCAGATTAAATAATTGGAATTATACGATTAAATTCTGATGAGTACATATAATATTGGCATAGAAATTTTTTTGAAGAAATGAGAATACAGATTTCAAAAAGTATTCCAGTTGATGAATCAAGATTAAATCATTTGAATCTAAGCGATATAAATACCTTTAAATCTAGAATTTCTCAATATTGAGCCTTTTACGTTAAAAAAAAAAAAAAAAAAAAAAAAAAAAAATGAGAAAGTTACCATAAGATACTTTTAGCTTCTTGTCGCACATACCTTTCGCACTAATTCGTTAAATGATTTTGTAATAACGCTTCTTCAATATAGGTAGGTATCCACGCTGTGGCGTATGATTAATCTTATTTGACAAACCTTTTAAATTTATTGAACTCGCATCTCTCATCCAAAGTTTGATTTCTCGTCACAATTGAAGAATTCATTGTTGCGGCATGCAACCTGATTTGATTCCTCATGCAAGTGAGAAACTAAAAATAAAAAGTTAGTAAGACTGCATAAAATATTTTTGGCATTTTTTATTATAACCAAAGGAGGTTTGTCTTCGTAGAGGAAAAATAGAAAGAGGTCTTTCAGTACAATAAGAGCTCTCCAATTGGAATATGCTAGTACTGTACATTTGACATCGCCATTAGCTTGTAAATCAGGAAATATTTACGTTAATAATAGGTACCATATTGCTAATCCTGCCTTAAAAAACTTTAGGAGTTGCTACGCCTTGAAGTCAAAAGTTGACGTCAACTTTGAATCCTTAAAAGTTGCTAGCTTCTTTAAGGCTGCAAATCAAATTTTGAAGTCAATTTATTCTTTTTTTTTTAATTAATAATGAATAGACTAAAAATTTTTTTTTGGTTTCTCTTAAAAAATAATTCAATTTATCGTTGAATTTTATCACATGACTATCTTGAAATTTTGTGGGGGGGGGGGGGTATTGTTGACATTAGTAAATTCATTTCCGTCTCAAATCCGTGTTTAAGTGAAGATAGAAAAATTACACTCCTTATACCTTCTCAGATATAATAATAAATAATGAATCCTTTCCAAAAAAATATATATAACCATATAATTTGAAATACCACCATCATTAGATGATAATGATAAATGACTTTAAATTATTCGTTTATCCTTTAAAGTTAGTACAGGGTGGATTGTTAAGTACGGCAGAAGAAAGAGATAAAAATGTTAAACAATTCCTAAAACCATTTTGTTCTACTTTTTGTTCAACTCCTCAGATAGTTCATGTTGAGATCATCATCACCTACAAATATTGCTGTTGTGGATACTACGCAAGTAAAATAATAAAAGCTCTTTTTGCAAATGACAACACAACATTGAAAATTATGTAAAGAATAGAGTGGCTACTATCTGAAGATTTTTCGCAAAAATCTTTTTTTTAAAATTACCCTCACGTTACATTTAGTCTGACAATGGTTCTTGTCCTTAAACATGTTACAAGTAATACAACGAAATTTAGTCTTTTGAAATTTTATTGATACTCATTTGGTCGTACAAATAAAAAAAAAACTGATTATAACACGAAGTTATTAAAAAAGTTTCTTTTTCAAATATTATTGGAGGGTCCATTAAATAAATATGACACATCGTTATTAGTATCTTCGTCGCAATCGTAGAACCAATTGTTTGCAGATCACTTTATCTGCAAGTGATGAACGTTTTGACTAAAAAAAAAAGTGAAAAAAAAGGTCAGTAAACCGAATAGATAAACTTAATAAGTATTTTGGCATTGCTATAACCATCCAAAGGTTGATTTGTCTCCGCAAGGGAAAATAGCAAGCTATAACCAACCAAGGTTGATTTGTCTCCGCAAGGGAAAATAGCAAGCTATAACCAACCAAAGTTTGATTTGTCTCCGCAAGGGAAAATAGAAGAGGCCTTTCAATACAATAAGAGCGTTTGGTAGTCACGAACGATCCTCACGTATGCGTCATCAGCTCTCCAAACTAATGAAAGCATGTAAAGGCCATGCAATCCGGAAGGAGGCTTCGGCAAAGGAACGGTTTGACATCGTCGTTAGATTGTAGAACGAGGAAATACTTATTTTACGACATATAAAGGAAAAAGCCAACAAAAAAGGGATAGGCGATAAAAACATTTGTTTTTTTTATTTTTATTATTTTGTGAGAGACTGATACCAGTATTTCTTTCTAAAATATTTCTTTTTTTTTTTTTTTTTTAAAAACTTGAGAGTTGTGAGAAAAAGAGAAAAAAATGTAAAAGGCGCTTATTAAACATTTTTATATTTTTTGATCGCAAATTGGGCTGGGTTGACGTAATAAATATTCATTTAATACGCCGGGTCAAATTTTAAACAAAAATAGTTTATATATAAAAAGTTTGTCATGTGGCAATAAAGTGTAATTTTATTGGTAGATTAAAGCTTATTGTCTATGTAAAATTTTGATATGCCGATTTTATTATGTAAGGTCTCATGATAAAAATTTTACTATAAAAAAAAATCCCTTGAATTTTCGTAAACTGACACGGTCGGGTCACAGAATCTGAAATTTTACTTTGCATGGCCTTGTCCCCTTAAAGATTGACCGATCAGATGGCATAATATTTATATATAAACTTTGTCTCCGGGTCGATTTTAAATTTCAATGTTACGTGAACCGAAAAATCGAAGTTGCATGCCTAATATCCATTATTAAAAGCAAAGTCAAGTGATTTGTAAATTACATACAAAATTTCAAAATAATCCTTTATTTAATAAATAGATCAAAGATTTAGCGTTAATAACGTCGAAAAATTATTTGCAAGACTCTTTTCGCTAAAACGATCAAAACGAGACAAAGGGGTAAATAGAATAATAAATCATATATATATAAAACATATATAAGTAACAAAGACAAAAGAAATAAAATAATTAAACATGAATATATAAAAGTAAAGGGGATATTGTCATCGTAATTTTGTCGTGACTATGAAAAAAAAAAAAAAAAATTATTTTAGTATTCCTTTCGAATTTAAACAATTTAGAATATGACATCAATACTTACACGACTTGGATCAATTCTATTTCTGTACATTAAATAAAGATAAATTAAAATTTAAATTTAAAATCATTATGACATTAATAATTTACTTACATTAATTTATTGACCTTAAAAACTTCGTAATCTTCAATAAATAATTCTTGTTGAGGATTTAAAAAGAGTTTTGCTTCAGGATAAGAATTAAGACCACCACTTATAAGGATATTACTTATAATTGCTAAATCTCGATTACCAAAAATTGGACCATAACTATTATTAGGTGAATCGGACTGTGATGCACATCTTGCAATGATACCCGAATTCGAACTGAAATCATCTATATTTGTAAAAGAAAACAAAAAACTATCTTTAGAAGTTGCTGAAAATTTCCAAGTATCAGGGTTATATCCTCCAATTAATTCTCCGGTATCAATAGTTTTAGCAATCAATAATGTTGGACCTTTGTCATCACATAATTCATGAAATTTTTTGTTGTCAATCCCATCCTTACTGGCTTTGAATATTAATTGAAATGAATAAGGCATGGTTCTACTATCATAATATTCATTATCCTTCTTATCAATCCAATTTGAAACCTTGGCAAAATGCCATTTATGAACGATTACTGGATTGAAGGATCGTTTCCTTGGACTCATTAAAACCGATGAATTTGGTAGTGACCTTGGGTTAATATAAAAATTAATTATATCATCATAAAGAATTTCTGGAAGAATCATTTTATAAAGCCGTATGTTATGATGAAATAACGCCGAAGGAATTTGAAACCATCTAACTAGTGGAATAAGATCATGAAGGATTTCCCGCAACTTGTTAAAATCATCTGTAGTCCAGTTAGAAATATCATTAATATTGGCAGTACTCGACATTTGATCCACTCCCCACTTCAATAAAAAATCCAAAATGTTATATTCTTTTATTATGAGATCGTCTCTTTGAAGAAGGTATTTTAAAATTGGCTTATCCACTGTTAAAAAGTTTGGTGATTTAAATAAATACTCGGAATTTTCACATATTGAACGTAAACAAACTTCTTTTAGCGCAGTGAAAGGATCTTTTAGATGAAATACAATATGTAGAACTTCAGCTGGATCTTCTTTTATAAAAGATTTACTTTCAAAGTCATAATTTTTAATAATACGATCGCTTATTCTGAAATCTAATTCGTCTGTTGCTATTAGAAGGTTCAATACTTTTAGTCCACTGAGATTATCCAAATCAATAATTCCGGTATAGACATACCTTTTTTTATTACCCATTAAAAGTGAAAAGAAGAGAAGTCGTTGAAATATTTATTCAAAAATAAAAATAATTAAGATAATATAATTTCAACTTACTTCAATAATATCTCCATGACATCGGGATTAATATTCGGTTTTTTAAAAATAATCTTTCCGTTTACTTTATGCGCCCAATCGTTTGATAACGCAGTTTTAAAATAGGTTGATCTAAGGGTCAAGATCAAGGAGTGCACGTGAAATTGTTTTATATTTACGCTCTCCCCAGCTTCAATAATTACATCGTAATTATCCCCGAAAGATCGTAATTTTTCGAAATCTTTTAGTAATTCTTCAACATATTTTATCGGCATTTTTTTTTTTTTCGAGAAAGATTCAAGGGGATAAATTAATTTAGTTCCATTATATATAATAAAAAATCCTGAAAATCCTGAACATCTGCATCATCATGTGCAGCTCCCCCAAAATGCACATCGTTGATTGTGTCGCTATTACATTATCGTCGTTTATCCATATACTAATATACCAATTCGAGAAACTGACAATTTTTATTATTTGAAACTTTTTATTCTTATTTTGGGGAACAAGTATTTTCGTCCGACATGTGAATTTTCTTCACTATAACAAAAGTTTGCCATATCGAGAGAGAACCCAGCTTAGTGGAATTACGATGATCATTTTTTTATATTTATGCTTATTGTAAATCTATTGCAAATAATAGTGGTTTTTTTTTCTTTAATTGCTAATTCTCTATTCATTGCTAATTCTATCATATTTCCTCATTAGGTTTCTTTTTCTTCTTCTTCTTCCAAATCTCTATCCTCTTTAGCGAGTAATATCCAGTCTTTGTAAAAACGGTTAACAATACTTTATAAAAATCTTCACGATGCTTAAACCGATATACCAATTATGTAAATCATCCCTAATGATAACCATGGTCACAAATTAATACTTCATCATACATAGGATTATCTGCAATAAATGGTTTGTTGCATAGGTCATAATTATTTGGTAAAGGGGAATGTGATGTGTTAAATCCAATTAGTAAGAACAATGGTATCAAGGACAATTTGTTTATAAATTCTGCATTTATAGTTGCCCGTAAAAACGGGTTTCGGCGGGTCATTGGCAAAATTCTTGTTGGTAAAACCGTCGAAACTCGAAACCATAATAAAATCCCGTTAAAAGTCAAAACTATATTAAGGACTTAGTATATGTATGAAAGATAAATCAGGTAAATCTGAATAACTGGTGTAACATTGAATAACAAAAATTTTTTTATGATAAAAACTTTTGCAAATTTTTTTGTATAAATTCTATAAAACTCTTCTCTCTCTTTTTTGATTGTATCATTTTACATATATGAGTAATGGTTAATCAATTTAGTCAAATTGGTTTTGATTTATTGATTTTTCTGATATTTTAATTTTCATTATAATGTGATTTTTGAATTTTGAATTTGTATATTTGGACGATAATTGGGAATAGATGCACAAATTATCTACTAATTTAACAGGTCGATGCATAGTAATGAATGAATTACATGATAATCATCAACTCAAAAATAAAGATTATTATTCTATGTTTATTATATCACATAAATAAATAACTTAAAGTTAAAATAAAATACAATAAAATTTTATTTAATAAAAATCATTACATTAGTTTTAACCCATAAACAGAGATAATTTTTTAATACATTCTCTTGAAGTTCCACATAGAGTCCAATTTCAAATTTTTAATAACTAGAAAATAGCAAGAAGGTAACAAAATCATTCAACTTCCATTTTTCGCGTATGTTTTTACAATCTTGTTTTAAGATTTAATGCATTACAAATTATTTAAAAAACCCTTGTAGATTTGGTTCTTGTTCTCAATTAATGTGCAAAAACTATCTTGATATAATTCTATAGGAAGTCCTTGTTTTTTTGCATGTCATGAAGAAACTTTGTCAAAAGTTTCCAAAATATTCCGCATAAACGGGGTATTTTATTTTTATTTGTACGAAAGAAACAACAAAAATTAATTGGTAATATAACTCTATTATTTATATCAAACTTTTTACCGGCGTTAAATTTATTTTAGGACTCTCCCTCGAAATTTCCTCATAATATTATACTCAACGTAAATTAATCAGCATTGCACAGTTTGCTTTTTTTTTTTGGTAATGCATCAAATTAATATGACACGTTCGTCATATGATTTACATTTTCACGTGACTCTTTTTTATAACAATAAAAAAGAAATAATATACAGTACGAATATCTTATTTTGAATTATAAAAATTTTGATGATACTTCGCTTCCCAAGAATTCTCGGCAAATGGATGGCGCCATCACTTGGAACGATCGACATCATATAATAACTTCCATTTAAAGTAAGTCATTCAGATCTTTATGACCATTAATATGGTAGAACAATGATATATCGATAATTTATAAATATATAAATACTCGGAACGCATTTAACGAATTATTTTTTTTTTTTTAAAAAAAAAAAAACCTTCTCACTAATTAATTTACCATGTCTCTGGATGATATTAGAGAAAGAGTTCTTTTGAATTCAGGTGGTGAGGAACGCGTCGAAGTCAATCAAAGACTTTTGATCGACAAGATTTTAGCTAGGTAAGTTCTTTTGAATCGATCGATTGTTCCGCAGAAATTTCGATTCATTATTTTTCCTCTTAGATACTCTTCTGAGTTTGTAGTATTCCGGGAGTTAATGCAGAATTCTGGTAAAAAAAAAAATTTTTTTTTTTTTTTTTTTTTTTTTTTTGATTTTCACACGTTAATTCATAATCTAATATTTATTAACAAAGATGATGCGAGATCATCAAGTGTGCAAATTAAATTCGAATCGGCAAATCCAAGCAAGGATAAAAATATTATAAAGGATAAAATCACACGAATTCTCTTCAAAAACAATGGATTCGCTTTTAGAGACGAGGATTGGAATCGATTAAAGAGAATTGCCGAAGGAAATCCTGATGAGCAAAAAGTCGTGATTTCTTTTTTTTTTTTTCTTCTCTTTTTTAGATAAATTAGAAAAGGTTTATTGAAATTAGCGTTTTTGTCCTCTCATAATATGACAGATCGGTGCTTTCGGTGTAGGCTTTTACTCATTATTCTCGGTCTGTGAAAACCCATTGTGAGTAATTATAATGATTTAATCAAATTATTCTTTATTAAACGTTACTAACTCGCTTGAGAAACAGCGTTACTTCCGGTAGACAAGGTATGGCTTTCTATTGGCGCGGTGACTATTTATTTGCCGGACAGGGACCAACCGATGAAGTCCAGGAGTGGACGACATTTTTAATGGACATGAGAGAACCTTTGGAGGTATTTTGACTCACGTTATTTAAAAGTAAAGCTTTTATGAGATAATTAGTCATTTTGAACACTCAAATCTTTTATATTTGCATTAATTAGCTTCCAAACGTTGAGAAATTCGCACGGTTTTTGGCTAATTCGCTGGTAAAATTATTAGAGCGTTTGTTCATTAGAATTCGTCATAAAATATTTAATTATAAAAAATTATAGGGGTTTACGGGGAATCTCCGAGAAATTTCGGTTTATTTTAACGATACATTGATGATACATCTGTCAAAGGAAATACAAAAACCTAGGTTGATGAGCACAACAGGGTTCGACGCATTCTCTTTACGAAAATTATTTCATCTTACTTCGGTAGAAGTTAGAAATGTTCAACTAGTCGCTAAGAGATTACTTGTTCCAACAAATATAATTACTGATTGTCAAACGAAAGAAACACCCATTTTTCTTGGAATCGTTAGCGGAAATTTGGATGTTAAACTCAGTGAATCGTTTTCTGCAGAAATGGAACGACTTACTAAAAAGAAACCGCCAAATAAAACTTCTGTTCAAATGATATTTACCGGTTTTGACGATCTCGATAATAATTTATCTGGAGACCATATTTCTCGAGTATTTAAAGATTTATTTCCACACCCAGAACAAGGAAGAATATATATAGGTTTTCCGACTCACCAGACCACAGGTTGCTGTTCACACTTTGCAGCCCGTGTGATTCCTACCGTACGTATTAGAATTTCTTTCTTTCTTTTTTTTTTTTATCATTAAATTAAATTACCCTTTTAGGTAGAAAGAGAGTCAATTGACTTGGTGGACAAAACCTTGGGTAGATATAACAAAGAGCTGTTACGCATCGCAGGATTATTGTGCAGAATTGTATATGAGGATGAGATGAATCAAATCGCACGAATTTATAATGAAATGATCGGTGCCAACATTAAAAATGATGATGAAAATATAAAATGTGTTCGCGAATGGCTTGAAAAACGAGCAGCACATGCTTTGACACACTTTACGTTCAGGCAAAGTACGCCAAATTCACGCGTTGGCAAAACAGCAGAGTTACAATTTTTCAATTGCTCAAAAAAAGAATTGTCTATATTATCAACGAAAGGTGTTCTTCCGTTATCTAGCGTTCGCATTCCTAATCCAGAAATGGAAGGATTCATAAAAGAAATTCCGGTTATTCCAAATACTATTCTTGAGCAATGCAATGAATTTTTAGTTAAACTGGAAGATATTATAAACGTGTTGTCCTTTCAAGATGTTCTATGTGAATTGAAAAGTCGAACACTTTGTGAAGATGAATTGATTAAACTTTCGAAATGGTGGATTTTTTATAGGTCAAATGGAAATGAAGCCAGTCCAGAGGAATTCGAACAGTTCATGAAATATGCCACGGTATGTGTTGGTGGTAAAAATCGAGCGTTAAACACATTTCGTTATTTTTTGAATCCAGGAATAGTTCCTCCAGATGTATGCTTTTTATTGGAAGTGTTTCCATATACCATTTCTAAACATTTGCAAAAGAAGGATCTTGAAAATTGGTTTGGATGGTCAGAACTGTCATTGGTTTACTGGGCAAGGTTTATTGTTAACGAACTCGATTTGGAGGTTAATCCCGCATTTGCCGAGAAAGTTCATTATATTCTTGAAAGAAGTATCAAAAATATTTCGCAAAATGACAAGGACATCATTCGTCGGTTATTTGCTAAAAAGAAATGCATTCCAACTAAGTTTGGAATGAAGATTCCTAGCGAGTCTTATTTCCAAAATGTTAATCTATTTCCCGACTTACCAACAATCCAATTTTTAAAACCTTCAAGCGTTCAGAATATAATGCAACTCTTGGGCGTTCGAAAGGTGAGAAATTTTTTTTATCTTTGTTTTTTTTTTTTTTTTAATATATATAATTTATTCTAAGGATCGAACAACTTGGTTCCAAATAAGGTCGTGGAATTACAAATCATTTTTGATCATCTTGTTAAGCAAGGAAATTGTGATCACATGCAACTTGTAAAATATCTTGCCTCGGAATCGGATAATCTCGGAAAAGATGAAATCATGAAATTGAAGACCACCCCCATCTGGCCTAAAGAAAATTTGGCAGAATTAAAACCTGAATTTCAACGCTTTGTAATTAGTGATTTGTACGTACCTTCATCTATACATCGCGAATTGGGTTTACCTTTACTTGATTGGAGAAAAAGATGGATCCGTAATACATTAGAAGGTATATTTTGATTGGGTATTTCTGTATCAAATATTCACATATTCAAGTTAACTACATTATATAGAAACTTTTCAAAAAAAAAATTTGCAGGGAAATTCTTAATTGATCTAGGCTTGCCGGAATATCCTGCACTTCAACAAATTCTGGAATTGGCAGCACCTCCAACCGATCCTAACGTTCGTAGCAAGGCCCTTAAATATTTTATTGATAATTTTAATGATAAATATTCTAAAGATTACGATGTGGAAAATGTTAATGTAGCATTTTTACCCTGTATGGATCCAAGCATTAACGCAAAGCCTTTAGAGTGTTTTATCAAACCTGAATGTTCAATAATGAAATTCAAAGCAATACGCCAAGATTTACGGTTTCAGGTGGAACAATTTGGTGTTCGTCATTATCCTAGCAATGAAGAACTCAAAAATTGGTTAATCGAGAATCCACCTCAAGATGTGGATAATGCAAAAAAAATCTTTGAATATTTGGCTTCACGACAGGGAGACTTTGATTGGAAGGTTATTTCTAATCTCAATTTTATCCCAATTCAAGATAAACTTCAACCTGATACAATTATTCGTGCAAATCCTTGTAGTTGTTTCTTTGCCAAAGCACAAGAAGGAAGGTATATTTGTTTCATTTGATTCACTTCAATAAAAGTTATTTCCTTATCTATGAATCGTTTGGGTTAATATTTTTTAAAATCTTTTCAGTCTGGATGATTACTTTACATTAATCGATTTTGGACAAAAGGCCAATAAATTTCTCCAAAGTTGTGGCGTAAAGAACCAGCCACTACCAGTAGACTATGCCAAATTATTAGTGAAATCATCAAGTGAAATTTGGAATTCGATCAATTCGATCGGGGATGCCAAAAAATATTTAATGATTTTAAATAGGATTGCCGCTGAATATGATTATAGTATA
Organism: Funneliformis caledonium; assembly: GCA_910591825.1. NCBI lineage: Eukaryota > Fungi > Glomeromycota > Glomeromycetes > Glomerales > Glomeraceae > Funneliformis > Funneliformis caledonium. Next base: position 21,005 of record CAJVPQ010000727.1, read on the forward strand.
ATATACGATCTAGGATTAGTTGTGGAAATGAAGAAAGCACCTATTCTTGTAGCCGCACAGATTGGCAAATATTGCTTGGCTTCAGCAGAAGACATTTACATAAATGATGACCCGGAGTATCAGCAAATTTTCAAACCATTATTCGCTCCAGAAGATGATAAATTGAAATATTTGTATACAGTACGTTACTTTTTTTTTATTTAATTAATTTTTAATTTATTATCAATTAATTAAATGATCATTTTGATTTAGGCTTTGGGAAGTAAATCATTACGTGCATCTGTTTCAGAAAATATAAATCCAATTGGTGGGGAACAAGAAACCGAGAATTCCCGAAAGCTACAAGAAACGATCATGGATAGAGCACATTTGTTCTATCATGAGTGTCAAAAAAGTGAGATAAGAAGAGATGTGGAATGGCTTATGAAGCTAAAAGTCAGAGAAGTCCAACAAATAAAAGCAACTTACACATTGAAATCAAAAAAAGAAACCAAAACCGAAAGTAAATTCGTTACTGCTTGTATCAAAGAGAAAATGAAGCAATCATGGATACTTTATATAACACCTAATTCGGAAATTATCGAAATTTCTGAACGTCTAGCCAGAAATATTTATGATGCAAACAAACGAAGGGATGTCATTTTTCTCAACATGCTTTTAACCACATCTTTATCGAAATTGGCAAATATGTTTCCAATTGATTGTATACCCAACTTGCCTAACTTACGCACCGTCGAGAATTATGTGATGAACAATGACATCCGACAATCCACTTTAACTCCTGGAGAACTGCAAAATACCTTGCAATCAGCCATTGATGCTTGTCGCTCTAACTTGGGAGGGATTAACAATCAAGCTATGGTCCAAATTGTCAAAGAAAATCAGCCGAGTTACTGCGACATTATTCCTGGTATGAACGATATAGTAACTTAATTATATCGATTTTCTCAACATTGATGTATTTTATCATTTTAGGTCATTTATTATACTATGTTGGAACTTCACAAGAGGTTAAAATTTACGTTCCAATAAATGCTGTTACCTCAACAAATCTATTTCAAACACATAGTGCTCAACTGAATCGTTTTTTGAACGTATTAAAACGACTTGCGGAAGTTTTTCAACTCGCATCAGAAGTTATTCATATATTCTATGACACTAATTCAAGTTCGGTTGCGTTTAACAGTAAGGGAGCATTGTTCTTCAATCTAAAATTTTTCCTAGAATCACATGATGATGAGTGTGAAATTGGGAACACTGGTAATGCCATGACTTACTGGTTTTTGACATTTTGTCATGAATTGGCACACAATATTATTTTTGTTCATAATTCTATACATGAAGTAAGTATCTTTTAGGGCTTAATATTTGATGGTTTGTAATAACTAGTCTGGTTGATAATTTTTAATTTCCATTTCCATTAGTTTTACTTTTCATCGTTCGCAACTATTTATATGTCAAGTTTCCAGGAGATGATGAATAGGTATAATGTTAAATATCAATAAGTTAAATGGTTATGCTTTTATTATTTCCGTATGCAGTACTACTTGACGTGTTTTTTGATTATATACAAGCTATTTAAGTTTTAGTAAGTAAATTATTTTCAATAAATATTCGATCAATATTAAGGGCAAATAAAATTATAGTTAATAGACAAGTTCATGATTTTATAACTTTTCTTTACAAAATTCTCTTATATTTTTTACTTAACATTCTTTACATAAATTTAAGATTATTTGTCTAAACCTATTTTTGACTTGCAAACATATCTAAACCATTATTTTTGCTAATCTTTTACTAAGTTTTGATAATATTGTAATTATTTATCTCTTTAGATTTTAATATAGGTTTTGTATTTTATTATTTAGATAATCTACTAAGTATTATTACCATTTTTGCATTTAGTAGAGTTTAGTGGTAATTTATATAGATCATTAACTGCAACTGAATCAGCTTAATTAACTTTAGAAATTACTGTTAAATGAATGCAGTTTCAGTTATAATGTTATTATTCACTTTTATTTATCATTTGTATTTGACTGTAATTTTTATTCTACTGAAAATTATAAAATCTATAGTAATAGGATCAGACTTTACATTCCAATATTTTTATTGCTATAATATTCTAAATGATAAAATCAGGTAATTATCATATCTATAAATGTTAAATTTACTTAAAATTTAAACCTAATCTTTAAGTTTAATAACAACTTGATTAAAATAAATTTTATAATATATAATGCAGTTTATTATTATTATTGGTTAATTAAGCTTTTAATTATTTATTAATAATTTTTTTACTTATTATCAAAAAAATTTTAAATTTAATTATTTTTGTATAACTGTAAGTGATTTACAAACTTATTATGTTTGTGTTAATAATTAATTTTGAGCATAAAATTTTAAAATGCAAAAGATTAATAATTAAAATATTATTTGTTCTTTTATATATTTATTTGATCTTTTTTTAGATTGATAAATTTTACTTGAGATATAGAAATCAATTAATTAATAGAGCAAATAAAAATATAAAAATTTGAAAAATTATTTTATTATTAATATATTTGTAATATTTATTATTAATGAATTTTTAACACTATATATAGTTTATGCTATATATTTATTAATATCAGGTAATTTCACTTTATATAATATTAGTCTCAAAAAGGAAGAGTTAGCTTCATATAGAAACTATAGCATTTTTATATATCAATATTCAATATCAATAATAATAATAATATTAATATCAATATCAATTTTAATATTAATTTCAATATCAAATACTAACAGTTATTTATATATAATTTTTTAAAAAAAAATTAGGATAGAATAATTATACAGTCAACTCTTGATATAGCGAACTCTTGATATAACGAATTTTTTGAACAAATATAATAAAAATACT
>CAJVPQ010000728.1:0-23897 GCA_910591825.1 Funneliformis caledonium
AAGAAATTGATTCCATCTCCTCATTCAGCAAACAAGTAAATGGACAAAATTCTTTACAAGTAGAAGCTAAAAGAATCAAACCTTCAGAAATTTGTGATGCGCAAGACGTCGTTCAACGTAAAGGCAACAGAGTAACAGTTCTAAAAAAAAGTTTTAATTCATTGGAAGTTGCTTGCAAACCGATTGCTACGAATAATATGCAAAAAATTCAGAAACATCTTGCTATTTTGGGAAAGTTACACGCTTGTCCATATATTATTAAATTTCATGGAGTATCAGAATTATCTGAAAAAAATTATGTAATGGTTTTTGAATGGGCGGAACTAGGAACTTTAAAAGAAGTTTATCAGAATTTTAGCCTTGGATGGGAGGAAAAGATTACTATTGTAAGAGATATCTGTCGTGGATTAGCCTTTTTACATGCAGGTGATGATTTTTAATCAAAAAGTTTTCATAATGTACGCTCAAAATTAACCTTTTTTACACATTTAAATCTACAGTGGAAATTTTGCATCATGATATTCGATGCGAAAACGTGTTAATGACAGAGAAAATGCAACCCAAACTTTGTAATTTCAAATTTGCTCGTGAAATTAACGAAGTTACCAGTCAGATCGATGATATGAATGCTATAATACATTGGTTAGCACCAGAAAAGTTAAACAGTTATGATCGTGATCCGAAAAATCCTAATAAAAAACAAGAAGCTAGATATACTATTCAATGTGAAATTTTCAGTTTTGGAATGCTCCTTTGGGAACTTGCCTTTGAAAAAATACCATACGAAAAAATGACTATGGTGGACATACAAAAATATGTTTCCAAAGGTGGTAGGGAAACATTGGAATTTGGATTAACCCAAAATCCACTTCAAGCTGGATATGGTGAAATTATTAAGCTCGCTTGGCAACAAGAACCATCATTACGTCCAGGAATTCAACTTCTCTTCAATATGATGAATGAATTATTTCAGAAATATATATTAAATATAATTTCTCCGATAGTACGTTGTGAAGATGATGACCAACAAGACTTAAGTATCCCTGATGATAATTTTTCTATTTCTACACCAGTTACACCATTACTTACGGTCAAAGAAGGTTTACAAGCTCACAAAGCACATGATTATGAAAAGGCTTGGGGATGTTTCAAAGGGAACGCCGAAGTAGGAGATATATTGGCAAAATATTGGTGCGGGTATTATTATCTGGAAGGCAGACATGTAGAAAAAAACAAGAAACGTGCCATGGAATTATTTAAGGAGGCGGCGGATGCGGGTAATGCTGATGCTCAATTACGATATGCATTTTGTTTAATTGATAAAGAAAATCAAAATATTGATAGTAGAAAGTTCATGGAATATTTAAAAATGGCAGCTGATAATAATAATGCTACCGCTCTTTATAACCTTGGCGATGTATATTTTTCAGGTAAACTTAATTTTGAAAAGGACACACAAAAAGGTATTAAATATTTAAGACAAGCTTGTTTGTATGGTCAGTCTAAAGCAGTAGAAATTTTGAAAAAACATAATATAAATATATATGAATGAAAATATTATTTGTTGTCATTTTAGATTTATATGTATTCAGTTCTTTGTATGATTATATCGATATGATTTACATTAAAAAAAAAATATTCGTATTAATATTCAGGTCGTAATTATTGTTACTATTATTTTACACAAGAACTTTTTCCTAATAAACACCTGTTCTTCAAAAAATTAGTCTTTAATTATTCAAAATGATTTCCAATTACCTTAAAAAGATGCGTTAGTTTTTAACCTTATACGGTATATCGTTAAAAATGTTTAATTATTTGTGGGAATTTAATAGGAGGTTGATTTTAGAAATCATATATTTATTAAATTTAAAATGCGTACATTATAAATTTCGTTCTTTGATTTAATTCTGGTATGCCAAATTACCAATCCCTGGACGGCCTGTTAGTCAACCGTTTGATTGACCGTTATTATAGATTAAACTTTTTTGCGTTACTCTGGTAATTTTAATTCGTTTATAAGGCATAATTAAAAGACAATCTTTTGTTGCTCTAATGCTCTTGTCACAATCAAAAAAGTAAATGCAAAGAATGAAAAACAAAATCAAATATACAAGAGATTTTTTTACAGATTTAATGTCACGCGTAAATAGTCGCGATTTTGGATTTAACAATTTGCAAACTTGACATAAATATTATTAAATGGAATAGTTCTTCGGGAGATAGATGTAACTTCTAACTACAATAATTCATTAATAGTAGTTTTTGTAGTTCTGTGATTTCTTTGTTAAAGCTTTATCACGTGATAAACGATACCTAGAAACGAGAAATACGTGTTTCCGTAATGCCATATGTTCATGAAACTAGGTTCGCGGTACTTAAACTTTCGTTGTAATAAAAGAGAAAGCGTTATTTAAGCATTTATTGATGATATCTAAGAGATTCAAGAAAAATCTTTTAATGTCTCTGACGATCCTCATGTTTAATAATCACATTATCTAATATAAATTTCGTGATTTAACATTTTTTAATTTATAAAGCAATTATCGCAATTCAATTCACGTGCTTTTTGTCGTATAAAGTGAAACGTACCGGTACGTTAAAAAAATTAAATCATTCATATATATTTAGACCAATCAAGTTTCATCTTTTAAATTTGTAATTAAATATTTTAGTCATTTGACCGAAAGAATATGTAGGGGTCCTATCTTGTATGAGGTGATGATCGGTGTACACAAGTAATATTATACTCCTAGATATTTTTTTTTCCAAAAGATGAGATTAAAATTGCAAGGGGTATTTAAAATAAATATACACGCAAAATGGCTGAAAGTTAGGGAGGGCGCATAAATCATAACCTATTCATTGTTCAGAACACAGATATTGTTATATATTAAAATTTTGTTCTTTTTATTACTTTTATTTATAATTTTTTAAAAATGTACAACTATGAAAAAATGTAATCATATATCTAATTTTCTAATTTTGGTCCATCGGCAAAACTTATATTATGTTTTTCCAACATTTTAATTGCATTTGGATGATTTTGCAAGGCAGCTAATTTTAAATAATAAATTCCTTTTTGCTTATCACCCATCATTAATTTTTTATTAAAGTAAACATCCCCCAAATTATATTGAGCGGATTGATTTCCTCCATCAGCCGCCAAAGTTAAATATTTAATGAATTCTTCTCGATACTTTTTCTTACCTAGCTTAGTTTGAAATGTGAATGCGTAGCGAAGTTGTGCATCAGGAATGCCTTGATCAGCAGCCTCCTTAAATAATTTTGCAGCTTCTTCACAATTTTTTTCTACAAACTTTCCTTCCCATAAATAGTAAGCCATCCAATATTTTGCATTTGCATTTCCATTATCTGCATGATATTCGAAACATTCCCAAGCTTTATCATATTTGCCATCCTTATGTGCTTTTACCCCTTCTTCAAATGAAATTACTGTTATTATTCCACAATCAAGCGAGAAATCCTCGAATTCGGGTAATTCCGCATCCGCGTCACTATCTGGTGGTGGTGGAGGTGTGCTTGACCCATCCAAATCCAAAGATTTTTGTGGAAGTAAATTTGAATTACAACCTAGTTCCATTAAATTTTTATTTTCGGATTGTAATTTTTCAAGTGTATTGAATAGTTTAACAAGCGAAATTCTTTCTTCAGGATTTGCTTTCCATGCTTTATAATTTACAAAGGAAAAAAAAAAAAATGATAATTAATAACCTGTCTAAATTCGTAATAAATCAGCAAATACGTATCAAACCAATACATACCTCCTGTTATAACTTCTTCTAATACTTTTTGAATTTCTAATTCCCGGTCAACAGCAACAGGTCCAAATGTAATTTTTTCTCTCTTTCCTGCTTTTACGTGGGTTTCCACTCTTTCCATGTCCCATCCTTGATATGGAGTTTTTTCAAAAGTTAATTCCCAAAGTAACATCCCAAAGCTATAAGTTAAAAGTCAAGAGAGAAACATGTTAGTTAAAAACTCTCTTTAAACCTTTACTAAAACTTTCATATTATTTAAATATTATACCTGAAAATTTCGCATTTAATATTGTATCGTGTACTTCTGTCGCGCATTTTTTCAGGAGCTAACCAATGAACTATTTTCATTAAATCACCAATTGAAGAGGTTGAAGCATTTTTGGAACGAGCATATTCAAAGTTCGTAAGTTTCGGTTCTAAATTCCTTGTCAACATGACGTTCTCGCACCGCAAATCGTGATGAAAAATATCCACAGATTGCAAGAAAGTGATGGCTCGACATATATCGGTCGCAATATGTAATTTCCTCATCCAAGGTATATCATAGTCTTCATATACCTCTCTCAAGTTACCATAGTGAGCCCACTCTAATATCATGTGATTCTGCCCATTTAAATTCGCTAGCCCATAGAATTTAAGAATATTTGTGCATTCGGATAATTTGGATAAAATGGCGAGTTGACCTTGTTTTTTCTTATATTCTTCTTTATCATCCTTATTTAATTCGAAAGGTTTGCATGCTACTTCTATGGTTGTCTTATACTGCCTTCTTATAATATGTCTGTTGCTACCACGATAATCAGTTGGTTCATTGATATAAGGATCCGTTATCTCATTTTCCTCTATTTGTTTGGCCATTGCAATCGGTCCTTTCCCGCTGTCTATGCTGATTTTCATAAGTCTTAACTCTTCAAGAACAATATTAAGCTTATTGTCATTGGTCACGATACCACCTTCGATTGTTTGAAGAAACTGCAAAAAGGAAAATAGTAAATAAAATAAAATCCTTTCAAGCAAGAATAAAAATGTTAATTTTCTAAAAAAAAAAAAAGACTTACTTTGCTCATTTCAGAAACATCATCCATTAAACATTCGTTATCATATCGTCTTTGTTCTTCGTTTGCAACAGCCATAGTAAAGTTTAAATCTTTCATAACGACGTCATAAGAATTGGTGAGAGCTTCAAATCGCTCTTTAACGGTAAAACTTTTAAAATACTTTTTATATCCACGAAGACATGAAACTTCTTTGGCAAAAGTTCTAATTTCCTTTAAAACGTCAACGAAACGATTAAATGCATCATACCATTCTTGACTTCTAAAATCTTTTTCATGTAATTTCTTACGTCGTTGCAAAGTTTCAATGGCGAGTTCTGCATATCTCGTTCTATCATATAAAGCGCTAACAATCTTTTTATTGTATGCTGCTTGTTGGTAGATGATGATAATATCGCTAATAATCGTAGTCGCTGCACCTATCAATGGAATAAAAGGGGTAATTGCATCCGCCGCGGTACCGATGCATTGTAAGGTTCCTTTTGCTATATTTAACGCATCGCCAATCGTTACCACTGAATTCACGATTTCAACTGCCCCATTTAATGCATTAGGCGTTGCAGCAATGGCGGATTGGATTTCAGGCATTATTTTTTTTTTTTTACAATAGGAGGAGAGGATAAGATATTTTGTTGAAAGAAGAAAAGATAAAATAAATTAAAATAAATTATCAAAATTTATTTTTTCGTTTCTTGAAATGAGAGAAGTGACAAAAATAAATTAAATTAAAGGATTTAAAGGAATAAAAATAAATTATCAAAATTTATTTTTTAATGAGAGATAAAATAAATTATCAAAATTTATTTTATTTTTTTTTTTTTTTTAGGAGAGGGAATACTCGTGTAAAAGTAATCTGAAGACTTTCAAACATCAAGGAATTCATCTCGTATTTATATAATTTTGACACCTTCCACTTTGTTCTTTTTACATAATATTAAAAATGAAATTATTATTATTTCCACTTATAGTCAAGTTTCAAAATAAAGATAATTTACGTGTTTCAAAAGATTATATAATTAATTTACATCTTTTTGGGAACCCGTCCTCTTTATTTGCCGTTTATTTGTGACCCTTTGTATTGTATCATGAAATCCGAAAATAGAAATAAGGAGAAAAAGGTTTCATTTTTTTTTTTTTTTTTTCATATTCGTCAGAATTTAAATTATAAAGTTTAAAACAAGGGGGGGATAAGCATAAGTATGAACTTTCTGTTTATCGGAACAATCATTCCCATTTGTAAACGGTTGTGACATTCAATAAACGCCAAATTGTCGTTGTTTTTATAAATAACCAGTCACTGCGTAATTTATTCTCCGTTTTTGGATACAATGAAAGTTATCAATTACTTAATAGGGTAATACTTTTAATATATTACGTGAATCACATAAATTGAAATCTCAAACCACAAGCATGTTAATTCGTTCATATAATCAAAGAATCGAAAAAAAACCTTTGTTTCCACAAGAAAACTTTATAACACATGGCAGCCTTTCATTACAAATAAGATTAATCGATTGTATTACACCTTTATTGTCTTTATTTAATCGTCCCTTTGACCGGCCGATGTATCGTAACTCAAGGCCAATAGAAAAAAAAAAAGGGCTTAGGCTTGTAAAAAAAAAACAAAAATTACGTAAAGCGTAAATAATAAAAAGAACAATATCATTCAAATAAAAATATCAAATAATCATTCTTTTTCCTTTTTAAGTATGAATTATTTCGAAGCTTTAAGAAAAGGAAAGAATTAATATATTATCTTCCAAATCATTTTAATATTTTTAAACCATCCGGTTGTTTTTTGTTATTTGTGATAATATTTTTAAATAAAAAAAAAAAAATCTAATGCATCTAAATTATTATAAATATGATTTAAAAAAAATCGCAATTTAGCAAATATTCATTAGATTTTATAAAATTATAATTAGTGAAACATAATAAGTCGGGCCTCAGTTTTCCCAAAATTCACGGATTTTTTTTATAGTACTAGGGAACGGTAACCGTTCTAGTCGAAGCATTCATTATTCCAGATAAGATTTATAATAAAATCATAATTTATCAAATTTTTTTTGTGTCAAATTTTGTGAAACACGCGTGACATGACATCAACTGCAGGACAGAGCGACATTGCATTATGCTTCGGACAAAAATAACTAACTCCAGAAAATTCATCGATCACGTGATTTTGGCCCGCATTATCATGATCCCTAAACCTGGCCTAACCATAAAATCTAATGATGTGATATTGTGTGACTCATATCCGCCGATCTGCGATGACGATCAGTATCAGGTTTATAATTTTAAACAGTATTATAAAATAAACACGTGACGTGAAGGTTATTAATGAAAAAATCTTATTTTTAAACAATAAAAATAATGTCAGATAGAAAAAATAGTACTGACCAAGAAAATAATGATTATTTTCAAATTGAGGAAGTTTCGACTTATTCAATAAACAATAATATTTTATATTGTAAACAAGTAAATAAAGTCACTAAATGTAACTTTAATTATGTAATTATAAAAGAAGGTGTTTATCTTAATAGAACTCAAACTGAACCAAAGAGTTTATAAAATTCAGTAATTGTAATAGCACTAATAATAATAAACAAAAAAAAGACCAGTTTAACAATATAAGATGTAGAAATAACTTAGAGACGTATATCCAAAAAAAACTATTCATTGTGAAATTAATTATATTAACAAAATATCACAATTTTGTATTAAATATAGTTTCAACTTTCAATATGTTATTTTTTCGATCAAATTTCCATCTGATGTAGCATTTAATAATAAGAGTACAGTATGTATTGTGCAAATTTTTATTATATAATAATTAATTACTAATTGATTGCGAATATTAATTTCTTTACATTTAATAAAAATTTTTTAGGCTTTAAAACCAGAAACAATGCTACTCTTTTAGATTCTCTTATGTTTAGATTATAATTAAAAAGTATATAAAAAGCATATGAGTCTAGAAAAAGAGGCAATTTAATTAAACTAACTATAAATTATACTTTATCAATGCTTAAAGAGTATGCAAAAAATTACAACAAATGTACAGGTTAATTTTAATAATGATATCAAAGGAGTTTATTATTAATTTGATGAAATTGTACTAAATTCAGTTGAATTTTTTGTTAATAAACTGGATTTTTAAGTAAATTACAAAAAAGGTAAAAATCAAATAGAAAAAGGTCATCAACTTCAATTTATTGTAAAAGCTATAGATCAAGAACAGATATTAAGAGATTCTTAATGAGATTTAGCTACTGTAAAGTATCATTTATCACGTGAAAATTCTGTTCTAATAAGCGAATTGCAATTACTAAATATATAAACAAAATAATTAAATTTTCATTAATGAATATAAAAGATAAAAATAAATTATATAATATTATATCATCTGAAAAACCAAATATTATGAATTCTAAAGTTATATAAGAAGTTATTAATATAATGATATTGGATATTTATTATAGTACAAAAGATATTTTAGTCAATCTAATTTCTCAATTGCAAAAACAACAGATCTTAAAATCATCAAATCTAATTATACATCTACGTATTTTTGGAAATGGTAGAAATATAAGACAAAAGATCAAACATGTTATGATGACATTTATGATTTTAAACCATAAATATTGATATTATCATGCAAATTATCATTATACTATAGCATTATATTCAGGTATTAAAAAATATGATATGTTTAAATTTATGTTAAGTCTCTTTATTAATGAACTAAAATTATTCAAAGAAAATATGTTAAAAGTCTTAGAAATTTTATAGAAATTTGAACTATACTTTAGTTCTGATTAGAAATTTTTAGTAATTAGTCTTAGATTAAATAGTCCTACTACAAACTATTTTTACCCTTAGTATTATTATTCAAGGAATCAAATTGAAGATTTGAATAAAGATTAGTGTATTGAAAAAATCTAGATCAAATCGTAACAAACAATAATAAAATTAAAAAGCATATTAATTCTCCTCTCTTTAGTATAATTTTAATAGAAAATATAATCTTTGATGAATTACATATTCTTTTATGAATTACTAAAAGACTTTGGAAATTAATGTTTGCAGAAATCTAAGAAAATAGTTTATTTAATAATCTGATGTGAAGTATTATTCTGGGTAAAATACAAAGATTAAAAATGTTTTTTTACTTTTAGAAAGATGAAAAATTTCACATTTAAAAATATATATTTCTTATTGAAGATGAGAAAAAAACTGTTTTGCAGTTTTTTAATTTAAAATTACTCTTTAAGCCTTTATATGTAAAATTAATTCACAAGTTTTGAAATGAATTTTATAAATTATATTATGCCTTCTAAAATAAAAAAACAAATCTAGTACAATTAAAGTAGTAATCTTTTGAATAGTTATTTTTATTTTCTACTCCACTATAAGGAAATCCTTCTTATCAAAAAATATATATTTGAGGATTATATATGTAAAATTAGATAACTTCTTATATATATGTATTAGTTTATCACAGTTAAAAAGTTTTATAAAAGTATAAAAGATGGGATTTTAAAGCATTTTTTTATTCTACTATGAAGAAAAAAAACTATAATTAAATTTCACTTTTTTCGTAAAATACTCAAAAATGATAGTAATTTACTTAAAAGAAAATTTACAATACTAGAGATAATAAAATATGAAAATAGATCACTTTATTTTAATTATAATGTATTATCTAAACCTCCAAAAGTCAAGAGAATTTACATTAAATAGAAAGAACAAATAATTATACATTTTATTAATTAATTTATTTTTCTTTATTTAGGCATATTTTTGTATTTAGATATTTTATTATAGTTAAAAATATATTAATATATTCAAATAAATATTTATTAATTTTATCAATTTTCAATTTTTATTTTTATTTTTTACTCTAATAAATGATAAAATAAATATTATATAACTATAATACAAAGAATTGTGAAATATAAAAATTGAAATATATAAATTCTGCTTTACATAAATTTCGTTAATTTCTCTTAAAACACGTTTTTACATTTTATTAAATTTTTTCATACAAAAATTTTTGCCGCCTAATTTTCTTATTATTTTTATATTGTTATTAATAATCAATTGCACAAGAGGATCTATTTTTTTTGATTAATCATGTAAATTAGCATTCTACAAAATAGGATTCAAACATACAATATATATTTCTTATTTTTGCAAATAACCTTTTTTTTCTTATTGATTAGAATTTAAAATTTCACTTAAAATTTAATATGCATTATCACTATAAAAGATATACTTATAATTTTCCTTTGCTTTAGAATAATAATAAATATATCTAGAAAAAATAGAAAAAAATATACTTTTAGAATATGATATGAATACCAATTTCTTTTCTATAGATCTAAAGTTTAAAACTAATTTTTTGTTATCTTCATCATTAAAATTTCTTTAAATTCAGAAATTGTATTAGCTGATATATTATCAAGACCTTGATGTAGATTATATTTTTTAATTATCCTAATATAAAAAGGTTTCTAGGAAAATCAGGTTCTGAGAAATTTTTGACTAAAATTAAGAGCTTAATACATTTTAATCTAATAACATCAAAAACTAAAATGCAATAAAAATCTCAATTTTGCTAAAAAATTTCTGGAACCTGATTTTTCTAGCAATCAACCCATATGTTGTGTTAAGCCTCATAAATTTTTGAATTGTTTTTCATAAGTAAAGTACAGAAAGAAGTTATTTGATAGAAGAGTATAAAGAGAAGTATAGCAAACCATTATTATGCTAATGGATAAAAGAGTGAATGGATGTTGATAAATAAAAAAGTTAATAAAATTAACTATGTAATTATTTAGTTTTATATTTACTATTAGAAAAGCTAGTTTTTTAAATACTAGTATCATAACTATATAAATTTTTACAAATAGAATGTGTCTAAATTTTGTAAAATGTATTTTGTTATACTTTATGAAAAAAGATATTTATAAAGTCATTTTCAATAAAAGTTTTAGTTTATAATCACACAGCTTTATCATTTTTTTCACCTCTAGAATCCAATAATTTTTTTTTTTATTTTATTAGAGTGTTTTGAGAAGTTTTTTAGGTATTTTGAGATATTTAAATGAAGATCAATACATTTATTAACCAATAAAATTTGAAACTTTATTGCACAATAATTCCTAAATAGGGCTCAAAATTTGCAAATCAGCAAATATGAAATATATTTTTACCAGAATACTTATAAAAATAGAAAATGCAAAGGATGCTTTTAGGATAATTAACAAAAATATTTTATTATGTAACTTTATAATGATTTTTGCAATTTTTTCATTATTCAAATCTTAGTATTCTTACTATATTTTATTTGTTATATTATAATCATCACAATTTTTTATTTTGTCTAATTTGTATGACTAATATACTACACAATTTTTTCTTATAGTCTAGATTTAATTTATAAATTACATCATTTTTAAAAAATTTTTCTATATTTATATCTTCATTAACAAAAAGTTTTTTTCACTCAAATATTATTTTAAAATTAATATGTACAATAATTATTAGTATATTTTTTAAGAAAATGAGATTATAAGAGATTTACAAATTAATTTAACAATCTTAAATATAATACAAAATATAATAAATATATATAAAAAAAATTTAATATATAAAAAAAAACTGGATAATCATGTTAAATTTAAAATTTATATTATAAAAATCTAATAATTATTTTATCTGATTTAATATATTATTATATTATTATGTTTCAATAATTAATATATTCTAAAATATTATAACCTTTTAATTAATATATAATTATTTAAACTATAATATGTTTTTATCATTCTATAAACTTTTTATTATTAAAATGATGCAATAGAATATTATAATCTAGCTGAATATATTAATCAAAAAATTATCTTTTAAACTGTAAATATAAAATTATTTTTAAAATATTTTAAAAATCTTAAAATACTTTAATATCTAATGATTATAAAAAGATAAAATAAAATTTTTAGATTTATCATATTATAATATATCTAATGATAATATTTTTAAACTTTTAAAATTAATAATTATTAATATATATTAATTTTTAAAAATAATTTATTATCTAATAATTATAAAAATATAAAATTAAGTTTATTAGATTCATCACATTAAATCCTATTAAATGATAGTATTTTTATATTTCTGAGATTAATAGATAGCAAGATATATGAGTTTAAAATTTTAATAAAATATTTAAAAATAATTAAAAATAATTGTAATTAATAAATAAAATTGCCTATAAATTTGTAAGTAAAACAATTGAAGAGATAATGTAATAGTATATACAGTTTACTTTTGATATAGTAAATTTTGATAAATGAATCACATGATACTTAACTAATTAAATATATCAATTTTCTTTCTATAACGAAGTAACTAAACAAATCTTTCAAATTCTTTGCTAATTTGCTATAATGAATTTGAAATAATGAATGATTACTTTGCTATATTAAAAGTTAAGGTTGCTTATTTAAATTCATTTTAAATTTAGCAAAATATCTAAACTATAGTTTTACTAATTTTTTATTAAGGTTTTAATATAGTTTCACATTTTTATAAGCTTTGATATAGTTTTACCTTTTTTAGAATTTTGCAGAATTTTTAATAAGATTTTAATATAATTTCACTAAATTTTATCTTTTTCCATTTTAAATAACTTACAAGGCCTCTAGATTTCGTTTAACAACCTTATTAAAGATAGACTATATTAATTATTAGATTATAATATCTCAGGATATTTAATCAATAAATTATAATATATTAAGTTGTTAACTTATTTTGTGTTCTTATTATTATTAAGAAACTTTATTAAAAAATTTTAATACAAGTTTAACAAAAAATTCGTTAAATATTAATAATTTCTCAATATAATTTTAATAAAATTTTAATATGATCATAAGAAAGTATTATTTAATTAATATAGTATTATCATTATACTACTATTATTATATACTATTTATTATATTATTATGTAAAAAATACTAAAAATTATTAATGTAAAAACAAACTATATATAATACATAAAAAAATTAAATTATACATAAAAAATACATAAAAAAATTTAAATATAGTTAATAAAATTATTAAAGTTAATTTATCATGTAAAAATAAACTATTTAATTAATATAACTCTTTATTGTTCACTTCTTTTTATTATTTAAGATATAAAATTACTTTATAAAAGATCTAATAACTTTTTTATAAATAATAGTTAATAAAGAATCTTTTTTTTTTCTTATCTTATTCGTTAGATATAATTATCTTTAAATTTTTTTCATCAGATTTTATTTCATTTGTAATTTTAGATTTATCAAATTGAACAAATTTTTTAGCAGTTAAAAGATTATTAAAATTAAGTTTATTGATTTAAACTTGAATTTTTTTAACTTCTTAAGACATTTAAGCTTAAATTTAATTTTACTTTCTTTATTATTATTATTAAACAAAATATTTGTCTTTATCTAATTTTAATTATAAAATTTAAAACATTATTCTATACTTTTAAAACATATTTTTAATATTAATTTCTTAGGTTCAATACTAAATTCATTAAAATTATTAAAGGCTTTGATTTAATTTTGTAAATATAACTTCTGATATTATGCCTAAAATAAATTAAATTTAAATTAAAATATAAATAATATATAAAGTATAATAATATTCAATTAATTATAATTTTTACCTTAAAACTATTAATGATTCCTTAATCACAAGATTGAAGGAACGTTATAGTATTTAGAAATAAGTATTTAATAGTGATATTAGTTAAACAAGTAATTTTATATAAAATATATATGAGAACATTATCAATAAGAAGAATATTTCGATTTTATTTTCTTATTTAAATATTAAGTTTTTTAATATATTTATTCCAAATTAATACTTGCAATCAATTTTTTTTTTGATTCTAGTAATAATTTATTAGAAGTTTCATTTTATTGATATTTTTAAGAACTCAGAAATTTTTATACTTATATATGAATAAAGAAGGTAATTTTTCACTCCTGATTACGTTACAAATAAGAAGAATAAACACATAATCCTTTGACTATTTATTCTGAATACATACTTATTAAATATTATATAACTGAATTTATTTTTCAAATAATTTCATTTTATCATAATTAAAGATATCCTTAGAATTATAATTTTTTAAAGTTTGACAGAAACCTTTCTGCATTATAATTTTGAAGTAATACATTTTCAGCTTCACCATGTATATTATGTTATTTTAAATTATACTATTTCTTAAAGTTATTAACCCACCTATTAGAATCTTTGAATTTATTTTATTTAAGTAAAAAAGCAAATTCCAATGTCTTAGTTGAAAAAATATTATTAATTATAATGAAGTCAACTTAAATAGCATTTTCTAGTCAAATGGTTAATACTTCTATAATATTAAGAAATAGTGATTTTTTTCATATTTTAAACTAACTTAATATAAATTAAGATTTATAGCAAATCAATGATTTTTTACTTTTAAAATATCATAAATCGTTCCTTCATTAATATCAAATTTAATAGCTAAGTATTATTTTTTAAATTAGACGAAGATAATTTTTTAAGCAAATTTCTTTTTTTAAGTTATAGTAAGGGATTTATATTTATTAGAGACTTCAGATAAAATTAAAGTTAACTTAGTTTTGACATTTTAAAAAATTATGTAATAAAAAAAATAAAATAAAATATTTAGAATTTTTTTTTAAAAAATATATAATAAAATAATAAAATAAAATACAATATACAAATGCAAAATGTAAAATAGAAAAATCATTTTTTTTATTTATTTAATATTAAAAAATATATATTTATTATATTTGATAAAAGATAAATATTAAATTATCCTTTATAATTAAAATAATTTATTCTTAATTTTTCATATTTATAAAAAAATCTTTGTTATATCAAAAAAAAAATTCAGTATAAGTAAATTTACTATAAAAAAATCATTTATATATGCTATATTAATAAACTATAATTTATTAAACATTATACAGTATTTATATAATACAATTTGATATAATAAGATTTTTTCATATAAAAAATTCTATATCTTACTAATGATTCATTATAATGTGAAATTTTTTATATTAAAATTTATTATAATAAAAATTAACTGTATATTTATATATATCTTAGGAGTTTTCTTATCTTACTAATATATAAATAAAAAGAAGATTAAATTATTTCTAATAAATAATAAATAACATATAATTATACTTTTATGTTTTAATTTTATTATATAATTTGATTTAAATTTTGAATCAAAGACTAATAATAAATTGTAATTTAAATAAATTTAATAAAGAAATATTTCTTATTTCTCACTTATTAAAGATAATTTAATCCTTTTACATAATATTTTTATTGATTTCAGATTTAAAAAATTAAATTTTTAAATTTTTATTAAATGTATAGTCATGTAAATTGTTATTAGCTAATCAAATTAGTATATAATTAACCAATTATAAAAAAACCTATTTATTTTAATAAAAAGAAAATTAATATTATTATATATTATCTTATTAAAATAATATTAGAGATACTAATTAAAGATAATTAGTCTTTTATTTTTATTATGTAAATATATTAGTTATTCTAATA
Organism: Funneliformis caledonium; assembly: GCA_910591825.1. Taxonomy (NCBI): domain Eukaryota; kingdom Fungi; phylum Glomeromycota; class Glomeromycetes; order Glomerales; family Glomeraceae; genus Funneliformis; species Funneliformis caledonium. The sequence continues at coordinate 15,485 of CAJVPQ010000728.1, forward strand.
ATAATTTATTTTCAAATAAAACGTTTTTATTATAAATTTTGATAAATATCATGTGTAATTATATAATATTAAAAAATAGAAATTGTTGATGTGTTTGAAGCGTCATAAATTATATGATCATATAAAAAGTAATAAAAAATAAAATAAATAGATTACTAAAAAAATGTAACACTAAAAAGTTTATCATAAAAATATGTATTGGTATTTTGCTTAAAATAAATATTCTTTAAAAAAAAAAAATAAAATAAAATGTATCTGTATCTACAATATTTGAAAATAAATTTTTTTTAATAATTTTTTAATGGTATTACTTAAAATTCTTTAAAATTGATTGTAAAATAAAAAATTGCGTTAAAGATTTAAAATAAATTTTGTTGCATATACAGTGACATAAACAAAAATATCATCAGATAATAAATAAAAAATACATTACACCTGATCCAAAAATTTCATTGGCTATACATGCATGCAGACAGATATTGCATACATATTTTAGGATCTGAATGAAAGTATCTTACGCTTACGCTTTAAACAATAATCACCTGATAATTTTGTACTACATCTTAATTTACTTGTATATTAGGTAAAACATTAATCAATATAAAATACTTCTTTTATTTTTCTCTAAATATATTTTATTTTAGAAACAAAAATACTTTTATATTCATAAATTAACTTTATCTGTAATTGCAATTAAATTAATGCAAATTTTTTCACAAATACAAATATACATATAAAAATAACTTCTTTATCTATTTTACTTACCTCAATAATAAAAGAAATTTCTACTAAAACAATGTCAGACGTTATTAAAAATTTTAATACAGAAGAGCTTATTGATTATTTAAAAAGAAAAAACTTAAAACTTGATAAAGATGATATTAAAATTCTCTGTAAAGAGAAAATTGCTAGTTCAGACTTTTTTAAGTTAACTAAAGAAGATTTTTGTAATATTGGTTTGCATTAGGTTTAGCAATAAGATTTACAGAATTTATTAAAAGTTTCAATCAGAAATTACGAAACTATTCCTCGTTTAAAACTTTTGATGATTTGAAAAAAATATTGTGTAAAAATAAGGTTAATAGAGAAGATATAACAAACATTAAGCAATTTAATCCTAGTAGGTGATTACTCTCTTAATTTTTCAGATTGAAATATTGTATATAATAATTTTTTTCCTTTATAGTTTTTGAGAAAATCAATAATGATGATAAGATATTTAATCATTGTATGGAAAACATTATTCTAAAACTTTCAAACATGAAATCTATGATTGATATCAATAAGGCAACATGCTGTAAATTTATTTTAGCAATATTACATGCATCTATTGCTATAGCTAAAAATCTCACCTCTCAAAATATATTCATAGTTTTACAAAAAGATATTTCTGATGAATATGTAATAGGCAGAGTAGACTATGCAATCAAAGGTCTGCAAGATCTCCTCTGTATCACTGAAAGGAAACCACATAATATTAAGATTGAATATGCCCAAGTAAGTTTACATATACTTTTGTGATTTGTTAGAGAAGATTCAATATTAACACATTTTATTTTTAAGAATCTAGCTCAGCTTGAAAGTGCATTCCAGATAAATATAAAGAAACGAAGCATAGATCAAGCATTCAAAAATGATTATTTTGACTACCTTTATGGCATTGTGATCACAGGAATAGAGTGGCACTTTATTATATATACTCCAGATGGTATCTATTGTACAAGTAACCATGAATACTAGATTAATCTAACAAAATCTGCAGTTAAAGAAAATCTGAAATTACTTCAGAGTAATGTGAAAAAAGTAATCGGTATTATTGTTGGATTGTTAAAGGATAGGGTTAGTGTTGATAGTTCTCCAGCTAGCAAGAGGGCTAGAATCAAAAAAATTATCAAAAAATAACATGTATCTTGGGCTAAGCCCCGAAGTTTTGTATTTATTTTATATGTATTAATAAAAATTTTTTCTTGGCAAAACCATTTTCTCAAGAAATGATCAGCTGGTATAACCTAATTATTTCTATATAATGTATATATATTAATGAACTTTTGAATATTATAAAATTTATCGAGCATATCGTCACAGTTTGAATTTGAGACTGAGAATACTAAGCTTAAGGATGTGAATACAAAATTAAGACATATTATAGAGGAGAATACTAGACGTGATCTGCCTTTTATAATCGAAAAAAGTTAAATTACTAATATTGTTATAGTCAATTCCAGGATTTGGTCTAGTATTGTTCAAAAGCAATAGCCTTTCTGTCTGGACCCAATTCAAGAAAATTTTCGATTGAATCAGAGTCGAAAAAAGATTAAATTTGGAGAAGATGTGCCTACATGTAGCAATAAAAATCTGTGCACTTTGTGGGAAAATTAAGAAAGTTATAGTTTAGGGTTTTATGAAATAAATATTAAGAAGGACAGTCTCATTAGTACATTAAACGATATTAGTTTATGGGTAGATAGTAAACTTAATAATAGTTTAGAGCGGGGTAGTGAGATGGAATGCCATTTTTACTAGGGAATAATTTTAGTGCTTTATTCCTCTCTTTAAAACGTGATCTACCCCATCATTTTTAACTTAGTCAAGTCTCTGGCTTTTTATTACTTTACAAAACAATATAATAATAAGATTTCACTTCGAATTTCTAATATGCTATGCATTGCACTTTTATTTTATAAACTGCATTATATTTTTTTATTGATTGTTATAATACTTTCTAATAAGCATTAAAAGAATTGACTTTTATATATAAAGAATTATTTGATCTCATTTTCTTCACTTTTGGGTTTTATAATTTCATCTGTTATTTGCGCAATTGATGGTGTTGAAAGCTCTCTTAAAATTTCTGAAGGTTTTCGGTTAGAATGTTGATTAGGATTTACATTATTTTTCACATATGAAAATGCTTGAGACTGAAATATGATTCTTACTTCCATAATTTTCTCTAAGAGATTTTAAATTAGATGGATATTGATGTGAAGACTCTTCAGTGATAGGAAGATATCCCTCCTAGGTTATAGTTTCCATTTGATTGGAAGTTGTTACATCATCTTCATCAGCAGGAGTGAGATCAATTAGCTAAATACCAAAATCATCAGCTTCTGTCTTAATGTATAATTCTACCAATTGGAACTAAAATGTAACAATATTTTTTTCCAGATGATATACAAACATTCTTTTTTAATACTTCATCAGCTTTCTCAATATTATTGAAAAATTGGAAATATTTCTTATATTCATTGTCAATTAAGAATTGATAATTTAGCACGCTACTTTATGATATTTTTGTTTAAGCAGATAGACTTTTATTGATAGAAAAATTCTTAATAAAGAGAAACAAATATGTATACCTATAAAACTAAATATGAGAGTTCAATTAGAACTTAACAAAACTAAATTTATTATTCGTATTGTTAGTGCAGAAGATGGCATTAAACTAAGCTATATCTGTGAATCTGATGTAGCTGCAAAAGTTTGCCTTTTCACTTCAGAAGCTATAAATAAAACTTACAACAATCTTTTTAATAATAAAATATAATATTCAGGACCTTCAGTTTTAGGATTTGATAATGAAAATGTTACTCAAGAACTATTATCTAATGTTTTATTTTATTCTTTCAAAATAATGGTTGACAAACTTTCTATTCTAATTATAAAGTTAGATGATTCAAATGATAATAATATGGTTAGGTATTAATCAAATTTTATGTTCAAATATTGAGGCAAGCAAAGTCTTTTTATACAAAAAATTGAATGTAAAAAATATTGTATAAAGATATTTTAGAAGAAAGAAAAAATTATATACTATAGTGATATTTCACTAATTGAAATTTAGAAGAAAGCAGGAATATTGAAAAATTATAATAGTGGTATTTTATTTGGAATTGAGCATTCTACTACAGTCAATACATTGAAAATTTATGTAAAATCACTAATATATAGCATGAATGAATGGGATAATATCGAAATAATGACCCAAGCATTCAAGCGGTATCTAAAACGTCAAATTACCATTCTTGATCTTAATTGGCATAAGTTTTTTATTGAATGGAAAGAACAAGAATCAAATATTATAGAATTTATGATGCATCTTAAACCACTATATCCATCAAATTATGAATTTAATGATTAGAAGTTATGTGCTTGAAGGAAGATGATGAAAAGCGTAGATTGTATGAACATAATGTCTTATAAAAAGCAAAAATTAAAGGTAAGGATTTTTGGAATTAACCATAAAATTTTGCATCCAATATAATCATGTAGTTAAAAAATCAAACTTTTATTATTATAGCCTAAATTTTGAATATACGCAGTGAATTCTAGTAATGACAGTATCACACTTCTATACTTGTTCAATAAGAATTTGCTAAATAGTGTTTATAATAATGAAGTTGAATTTATAAAAGAAAATAATCAATTGAAAATAATCATTGATAAATTCTGGCAATGTTTTAAACAAGCAATCAAAGCTAATAAATGCGGATTAGATAGAAAGCAACGAATTCTTTTTATTATAATGGAAAAGTTTGAATTTAAAGAAATACAAAAAAAATTACAAGTAAGTTTGAATATAATACCATTTGTTATTTCATAAATAAAATAAACTTATCACAATTTTTTTTAGATTTCAAATGATTTAATTAGTGTCTCAATGAAATATAGTCACATAAATAGTCTAGGGTGTTTTACAAAAAATCAAACCAGTTGTAATATGAAATTGTATTTCTGAAATAAAAGATAGAGAATTTGAGAGCTTTTTTTCTGATAAAGAAAATGTCACAATGAGCTCTTATCGTGTTGAACCAAAAACTAACCTACTATTACTATATTTAAAAGATAGTAAAGAAACTCTATAGCAAAAATTTGAGGTAGCTTATTCTGATAGAATAAAAAGAATCTCTTTTATGACGTGTTTGGTAAGTGATCGATATGTATATCGAAAAGATTTAGGTGGATTATGTAATATTTGCAATGAATATTGTTACAAAGTGTTTGATACATTAATTAGTTTGATACGATTATATGTAGAAAAGGAATCACAGATATATAATAAGAATATTATGTAACAAAATTTTATTTGAATTTATTATTTATAAAAAAATTGTAAATAAATATTATTTATTATTTTTTTTTTAAAAAAATAAAAATAAAAATCTCAAAAACTTAAGAATTTACTAATAAATGAACTTGAAAAATTATGCTATCATCTAAAATGAGGTTTTAAAAATAAACTTATTGTAAATGAAGATGGCACAGTATCACATATGGATATAATTAACCACTATTTATTATACGCGTTTAGAGAGTGTATATAAGAACATAAGAGCTGTTATATTATGTGTGATCAATTATTCATGCTTCTTGAACATTTAATTATAATACTTACAGAGAATTTTTGAACTACAATCGAAGAATCACATAATAAACTTTATTATTTTCTTGCTTATCAGATAAGAAAAGTCCATCTAAATAATTAATTTAAAGTAAAGCTTTTAGAACTTAACGATGATGGCACAATTCTAGTATGTGATTACAAAATTAGGATTTTACCTAAAAGTGCTTGCGAAACTAAGGAGCAGTTCTTTGGAAAGTATGGCTGGACACTTCATATGATTTTGGTTTTTACAAAATGTAATGCTTTACAATTAAATATACAAGCATTTGACCACTGGTCTACCAATACCAAGCAAGATGCTTGATTTACTACATCATCCTTTGATGCTATTTTTGAAACGTTAAATCTAAAACTGAAGTGGATCAAAATTTTTTCTGATAATGGTGATCATTATCACAATTCAGAATTAATGACTATTGTTGTAAATTGGAATCAATGGTATGGAATGGATATTTGTAAATGGCATTTTTTCAAACCTGGAAAGGTAAAATCTAGTGTTGATTCGCATCATGTGCAAGTAAATTATGGTTTTATTTGATAAAATATTGATTTTATCTACAAAACAGTAAATTATCAGTACCAATTTCCTTTTAAATAGCTCATTCTATCAAGAAATACATAAGAGTCAGGTATAATTTAGATAATGGTGAGAAAATAGAAGATGTGATAAAGAAACTTGACAGAACTTCTATTGTTCATCTAGAACTAAAACGAAATTATGTACCCGTTAAAACTATATCTAGCATTACTAAATTATCATATTTTGAATGGCCAATTGAAGGCCCATTCATCAGATATATTCAAGCTCAAATTTTATCATATATAGGTGAATGGTCATATTACTCTTCAACTGACATCTCAAAATTAATTGATGAATCCTTACACAAGCCAACTTCTGATATTTCTACATATACCAAACCAAATTTGCCATAGAATTTTTCTATAGTTTGGATTAAAAGTATGTTATAGATAAAAAATATATTTATTATATTTATGTTTATTCAAAAATAATAAAAAATAATCATTTTTTTTTTCTTTTACAGATAAAATAAATAAAAGTATGTTGGAAAATTAGAAATAATACCTAAATCTGTTCTACAGATAGGTACAGCCAGACTGCCTTGATAATAATGTAAGTTTTTCTCTACAAATTATAGTTACTTTATTATTATAGACATAAGTGATAAATTTCAGTTAGAAAATGAGTGAGTGCTCAAGAGTAACCAGAAATATGGTCAAAGGGGTAGTGGAAAACATATAATAGCAATAGTAAAAGCTTATTTGAAGGGGTTTTTTGGTGAAAAATGTGAATAAAACAGACTGAATGTCTACAAAAGATATGGTTTTAGAGCTAAATAAATTAGTAGCAGAAGGTGAAATTCAAAAAGACGAGGTACTTGAAATAAAAACAATTGAGAGTTGGATTACAAGATATTCCGCAAGCTTACATAAAGAATCAGCAGAACAAAGAGTAATAGGTAAAGCTAATAAAAGAATTGAAAATGGTGGTAATAGTAAAAATAGTCGTAAGCGACAGAAAAGATAATATTTTTATAATATAAATCAATAAAATTTTAATTTTACTATATTTTAACCTACTCAAATCTCCATTTCTCCCATATAAAAGTTTTTAAATAGGAGACGAAAAAATTTTATAAATGACTAAATCAAAACTTTCAAATTCAGTTTATCGTTCTGTTAATTTTTTTTCTGATATAAGTTACTTTGATGCTTTGTGTGTCATGTGATTACTGCACATTAGAGATTATCATATGCCGATCGTCCCAAATTTATCATATAAATCTGCTTTGATTGATCGGTGAATTAGCAATTAAGTAAATAAGATATTATAATTTTCATGGAATTTAATAAAGATTATAAATTTTGTAAAGAAAAAAATTGTTTTTTAAAAGATATAAAAATCTCTCAAATAAACCAAAGAATTATTAAAATAATATAATGAATTTACTAATTTTAAATTGCAAGTCTTGTAAAATACAATATTTTTAATATGAACGAAATCCCAGTAATTTTACTATTAATCAAATAGGTGAAGAACAGTTTATATTTATAGAATAAGTAATAAAAAAATCACTTTACAGTTATTTTACTTATATTGCTAATAAGAAAATTTAATTTAATTTGAACTTTATTAATTTATTTATCCAAATTTTAATTTAAGAAAAAAAAATAGAACAAATTCCTTTTAGTATTATAGTTTGGTTTTATGAATAAAATGCTAATTTAATGAATAAATATGTTGATTATTTCAATAATTCAAGAAATAATGAATCTAGGTCTTTAATAATGATGGTATAATTAATTCATTTAAGAGTCATCTTGAAAAATCAGTCAAACATAAATTTGATATTGATTTAGTAATAATTCTGGGTAGATTAACTAGCGTTTATTAACAACTTGACATAGTTATTAATAAACCATTCAAAGATGACCTTTAAAAGGAATGGCATCTGTGGATGACTAATAGTGATTCTGAAGAACTATTTGGAGAAATGTTAAAATTGGTGATGTATGCAATTGGGTGAATGATTTATGGGAAAATTTTCTGATGAAATTCTTATTCATTGTATAAATTGGATTCTGATTAAGAAAATAAGGAAAAGGATCAGATATTTTATTAATGGCAGTAATGATTATAGTACAAAATTTAATTATCAATTAGAAATTATTATATTATTTTGGTAATTTTAATAAATGATCATTTCACGCATAGTATTTTCTGAAGTATATATAGTAACTATAGAGTCTGAAAATTTTCCAAGACTCTGATATGCTAATATTGACTCGCAAATAAAGAGAATGTACACTCCCCTCCAAAAAATATCTGACCACCTGTTGATCATTGCAAATCCTAACATATTAAAATTTGAATTACGCCACAACTAATACATATAAATAAAAAATTTTTTATTTCTCATGTAGGTGCAGTTACAAATAGTTTGAAAATAAAAAAATCTTTTTTTAAAAAATATGTCTAAAAGGAGTCAACTT
>CAJVPQ010000729.1:0-23895 GCA_910591825.1 Funneliformis caledonium
ATACTTTTTTTTAAGTCTTGAAATGGTTGTATGGCTTTTACAACCAACTTTGGCGGCAATTTCTCTTGAAGCAAAGCCGTTTTTAAGCAGTATAATTGCTTGTGCTCTCTGTTCAGAAGTTAACTGAACCTTAAAATAATAATACAAAAAAAAGGTTTTTAAAGGAGTGTGAGTATGCGAAAGGAAGTGTTTATTATAAAATTTATTATTAATAAATAAAAAAAAATTTTTTTTATTCGGTTTTTATTTTTTTTTTATCAAATGACAAAAATAACGCACCATGGTTTTGAAAAAAAAATGTATGTAGATCAATCTATGTAATACAAAAAAGAAATCTAACTATATTTATTTTGAAGATCTATATCTGTATTACTTATTTAAAAAATATTAAATTAAAACAAATTTATTGTTGATCGTAAAACATGTGACTAGTAATAAGCAGTATAGTGGTGCGTTTTTTTTTGGAAGCCACTGTATATATTTTTTTTTATTCATTTTCATTAGAATTTTTAATGGCTAATGACATTTTATAATTAGACCTTGGCGCTAATGTTCCATTCGTTAATTTCTTTAATGACGGAAAATCCTCCGTCACTAAACCAACAAATAAAAACAACTGTTGAACGCGAGAATTGGGAAACGGAATTCCATAAAAATTATATCGCACCACAAATTAGAAATATAACCGAAACTACGACTGACTATCGTATGAAATTAGATATTGCTTCATCAAAGAATCAAAAGCATCATAATATGATTGAGCGTGAAATCGATCAGACCTTGGTTATGGATAAGCAGTATCGAAGTGAATATTTTCCAAGTTTATGGAGAACGATTGGAAAGGCTAAATTTGATAGTTTTCATGCTTCTTATATGAGCGATTCAACAAACAAGATTAATTATCCGTTTCTTTCAGTCTTTTTCAAATACGAACGACGATTGAAGTTACTTCAATATCTTTGGCCTATTGCAAAATTTGTTCAAATTTTGAATTCAAAACTTGGATGTCAGTTAACTAGACAAAGGGCAAGGAAAATAACCTTCAAACAGTTTATAGGGAACGAAACTAATGGTGGCGAAAGTCTTTCTGCATTTGTTGACTTTAAACTTGGTTGGAATGCGATTATGCCTTTTGTAAGTCGATATCAATGCCATGAACTCGCTAATGATAAACCATTCATGAATTATGACCTTCCAGTGGTCTTTGGCTTAATGGAATCAAAGGATGAAGGAATCTACTTATGTGCAATTATAGATTATTTAGTTGCTTTGCAGAATGATTTCCTACAAGAAGTCGCAGAAATTCCACGTGAAACTTGTGAATCTCTTAAGTTTTTAAATGAATCGACTAACCCATCTACATCCAACACGCCTAACGGACGCTACCTTCAAATGCGTATTGATCAGGCTCAATCCAAGAATATCATCCATTTTGATTGGGATAATTAAATCCTTGCATATAGTCAACGTAATTTGGCTATTGCAAAAGGTCAAGATATAGTTTATTACTTTGCAGAAATTGAGGCGGAATTAGCAAAGATTCTAGTTTTTGAAAGGGTTCATATAGTAACTCAACCAGGATCCCAGTTATATTTAGAGTCTTTCCCGTATCACATGGAATTGTTCCGAGGATGTGTGAGAATTCTTGGTGACGTTAGAGATTTAATACCACAAGAACCAATCCCAATCGAGAAAAAGTATTCATTAATTGTTTCTGAAACAGCTTTAGACGTTACGGAAGTTTTATCATCATTGGAAATGCTTTTGTGTTCTGTTAGACGTACGGCAATTAGAGACGGTGAAAAATCGATTAAAGATTATGTTTTACACTCATTATTCGATCATGAAGGATTCTCTAAATTTATTAATATCGATTTACGACTTAAGCACTTGGTTGATTTATATGAATTTATTGAAGAACAAGTCGCCAATCTTCAAATAGAAAATATCCATAAAAAATATAAAGCTCCACTTTCGGAAGACATGAAATCCAAAATAATTCAATCCGTAAATTTTGAACGAACTATGAACGATGAAATGATACCAGCTGAAGCATTTACTTTGGCTTTAAAACGATTCATGTTTCGATTTTTAACGACGGAAGATCAAAGCGAAATGGAACCATTATATATTTACTTGGATATTTCGTTAAATTACTGGCCGTCAAATGTTTTAGGGGACCATATTGACAATTTATTCCCAACAAATTTAATGATAGAAAACACCTATGCCGCTTATGAATTTACAATGAAAAAGATTGAGGTAAGGATGATAAATTATGGTTATTAAAGTTATATCAAAAACTTATACTAATTCTTAAAAAAAATTCTTTAGAAATCAAAGTATAACTCCTTATTTAGGACGATTTTTCTTCTTTATTTTCTTATTTTTATATTAGCTAAAATAATCTTGAAGTACTTATGAAAAATGTGTAAGTAACAAAGTCTTTGTTGCAAGACGAAAGATGGATGCGATCAATTTAAAAATCGTTGACGTTAATAAAGAATAGCACTCATGCTTTTTGTTTGATATAACTAGGGAGGTACGAGGAATAACTCAACGATCCATCCATTATTATTAAATTAAAAATAAATAAATATTATCGGAATATAAAAAAAAAAGCTTGTATTTGGATAAAAAGTTCAAAAAATTCGAAAGTTGCGCCTTAATGAGAAATACACAAATAATAATAAAACAATTACAAAAAAAGAAATCTGACCTGAAAATTTCTGACCAGTTAAGAATGCCTTAGATCTGAAGTAATCCAACCTGTAAGAAATAAAAGAAAAAGCAAAAGCACAAATAATAAATAAAGATAAAATAAAAAAATATTAAAAGCTCTTACCACAAAAATTCAAACCGACCCTCAGATTAGAAATTAAAAAAATACAAATAATATACCGGAAATTATTTGGAATATATCACGTGAATTTCACGTGACAAGATCAACCACTAAAATAAAAAGTAAATAATCAACTTTGTTCGTCTTAACAATAATAAAATTTTCCCATAAACTCTTGGCAGTTTTTTTAGAAATAATTCCGTAAAATAATATGTCAAAATGGAAATTTCTCAAAAAAAACGTCAGCGTGAAGTAATTTTACATTATTGGAATCAAGGAATATGTGGAGCAAGAGTAATTCAGCAAAAAACGGGCATTGGGCTCTCAACAATCTATTACAACCTAAAAAAGTTAAAAGAGACAGGAAACGTAGCTCAGAAAAACGGTCAAGGTCGGCCCAAAAAAATTACCAATTCAGATGCATGTACTATAGGGCAATGTATTAGACGAAATTCTAAAATTTCAATCAGTGATTTAGTTAATAAATTAGCAGAAAAAGGTACGAAGGTAGGAAGAGAGACAGTCAGAACCCATCTTCACACTTTTGGCTATAAGAATGCTCTCTCACTCGTAACCCCTATGCTTACAGCAAAACACAAGGAAAAAGGGTAGAATGGCCCAAAAACATTTAAACGATAATTTGAAAAAAACCTTATTCACAGATGAGACATCATTTCAGCTATTCCGAAACACAATAACACAATGGTATAAGAATAAAAGACCTGTACGACCAATTCCTAAGAATCGAAAAAAAATTCATGCGTGGGGGGGGGATTTTTTTATGGGGGAAAAACTAGTATTTATTGTTTTACAGGAATTATGGATGCGGATTTTTATATTGAAATACTTAGAAACCAACTTCCTGAAATCAAAGAAATGTTAGGTCGTCGTTGGAGGTTTCAACAGGATAACGAACGAGCCGTAAAGCCAAATAATTTATTAACGAAAATATTCCTGTTTTAATTGATTGGCTAGCAAATAGTCCCGATTTAAACCCTATTGAAAATTTATGGGAACTTCTTAAGAGAAACGTTGAGAAGAGAAGACCACAAAATTTGGAGGATTTGGAAAGGTTAATGGTTGAGGAATGGGAGCGAATTCCGGATTTCATTTTAAAAAAATTAATTGAATCGATGCCAGCAAGATGTAATGAAATAATTAGACTTCAAGGGGAAAGAATAAACTATTAAAATTTTATTTTTATATTTTTCTACTATTGTACTTTTAATTAAAAAAATTTTTATAATAAACGAATTATTAGTTTTTGAGAAATTGTCATTTAAAAATTTCCAAATAATTTCCGGTACCACTGTATATAATAATAATAATCAAAAATAAAAAAGCATCGTAAATAAGAAACAACATATGGTTACATTTAATATAGTTTTGCCCGAAGAGACAGATTAACTCTGTAAAATTTAGAACAATGTCAAGAACGAGCTAATAAGTTAAAGGTGCCATATTGGTAGAATTCCAAATAGAATTGCGATGTGTTCAGTTCTTTTTATTATGTATTTATAAACAATTTTGTAATGTAAGCAGAAGGTTTTTATTGAGTAAAAATGAAGTAATGTAGACGCTAAATTTATTTAATGATATCAAATTTATCAGTGTTGTCCCAACTTCGTCAATGTCAATATATTAAACTAAATAAACGGCCAATCAATAAACTCTAATTAATTAAAACTGCGCAATTACGAAAAATTGAATAATAAAAATAATAAGAAAATCGGAAAATTAAAAAAATAAACAATCACATTGATAGAGAAATATTAAGCTATTTTGTACGAGCATGTAACATTATCGTATGCCGAATTATTCCTGTTTCGCAAAAAAGCTTAAATAACAAGAATAAATTAAATTTTTGTAATAGTTCATTCGAACTCATTGTTACCTATTGTTCCAAAATTATCATGGAATCGATAATTAAAAAGAAACAAAATCAATGTGGGTGAAACTTTATTATATCTTTTGAAAGGTAAATTTCTTTTCTCAATAAAAAATATATATATATATATATATATAAATAGCCAATATAAACTAAATTTACATCATTTTTTGAAAACCTAAAATAATAAAAACCATCAAATATAATTACTGACACTTATTATACATTTTTAAAACTAAATAATATACAGTGCGTTTCAATATAACATTAAGTACATGATTATTCCAATTTCAATAGACGTTATCTATTCCTTAGACCGCAGTGCAAGATTTACAAATTGGAGGAGTACCGACGCAACCTTGACAATTAAAGTTACATTCGCCGCACATAAGAGTGCACGTTTCGCTGCAGACTCCCGAGCACGTTGCAGCCTTGCAAACAGGACCTTTGCTGCATTTGGAGGCAGCACAACAGCAATCTCTACAAGTAACTAGACAAACATCATCGCAAGGAAAGGCTCTTTCCACATAATAGCCAAAAGGAGGTTTTGCTAAAGGTTTTGCCAAAGCAAAAACAGCAAACATAGCCATCAAGAGAAGATTGAATTTCATTGTGAACTTTGTTTTTTGATAGAAGATTTTCTTTTGATGTATGTATTTATGATAAAGCTGTCATCAATCCACCGATTTGATTATTCTCGAATAGGACTTTTATCTGAATTGTTGAAAAAGTGACATCTCACAAGCGAAAGGTCGATCATGGATCAAAAAGCATAAGATCGCCAAAAATATGTCACGAGACGCAGAATTGTTTACTGTTACGCAGTGTTTTTTTTTCTCGGCATTATTTTTTTTTTCCTTGGCGTTCCTTTTCGACAATTTTATTATCAATTCAACTGTTCCACACTATCAAAGGGTCATCAGCCAGTCTTTAGATCATTGGATATGATTAGCAATTCTAAAATGATTTTAAATTTATAATTTAATCTAAATTACAATGCTTAAATACAACTTTTTAATAAAAAATTTATTCTTATATTTTATTATTAAATTTTATTTTGCTTTTTATCTAGGACATAAATCATAAAGTCCTATGCAAAAAGAACTGCTTAATTATGCTTATTGTCGAAATGTATTAATTCCCGTTGTACAAGTATAATTACGCCTCGTTCATTGAATTGCAACTGTACTAACTTCATGCATAAAGATAATGGGCTAATAATATGAAATTTAAGGAATTAAAATTATAGGTTTGATCTAATTTCGAAGAGAATTATGAAAATCTGAAATAAAAAAATACCTAGATTTAAGGTGGAAATACGGAAGTTTAGAAATCTAAAAATTTTAAGAGTTGGATATACTTTGATGTAATTTTGGTTGAACATATCTTTTTCACATCTATTTAACATGAGTATAAATGGAATATGTATAATCTCAAACTGGAATTGATTAGGTTGGACCTAGTTAACAAGTCTGGTCCTTTTCTAGTACAATCTTAGCCGCAGAAATGGTATTTTTTCTGCAGTACTTATTCAGAGAAATGGCTAAAAGATTTTTAATAAACGTTACATATCAAATAAAAATGAATTGTATCATTTAGAATAATTGCTAAATGAATCAGGTTTTAACGGATTAATTATATTACAGGAAACGACTCTGAGTCAACAGTCCCATCCCTATCTGCTAAGCTTTTAATTTTAATATTATTATTACTTTGTTAATTGTGATTTTTTTTTCATTTTTTTTTTTACGATTTCTTTTGGATTGGATCGTTTCAGGCATTATGATTTATTAAATCTTATTTATACCAACAAATATCTTGACGAAATTATTAAAAATTAAAAAGAACTATGATGGTTTTATTGTTTCTATTTAATTATCATTATATTTATTCATAGTAATGACTTGGTATATTACATCGCAAAATTTAGTTGATAAAAATATATGGGAGGCGGTCAGGGGAAATCCACTTTTTAGTCAAAAATTTTTTTATTGGTTCACTCACTCTACTGATCATGGTCATGTGAACAAAACTAGCTTAATAACTAAAATTACTCAAAATTTGTAGATTTCCCCCTTTTCTATTGACCGCCCCTCATATTTATATTCTCAACCTTCTTGTTATAACATCCAGCAGGTTTTGATCGATGCTTAAATCGGGACGGGTGTGGAATAAAATTCGAGTCATTATTTAACATGAATTTGACCTGACCCCCGATTATAGACAAACTTGCAATAGACTCGAATTTTAAGGATAAGATTAATTATAAATTTTTTTATTTTGCAAATTACACTATGTAAATAGATTTAATTTACATTTAAAGTTTACTCATTTAAACATTATTCATATCGTCAATGATTTGTTATATATATAAGATTTTTTTTATAAAAATACTTTTGAATAGCTAAGACACCTAACTTTTGAACATAATCAAAATTCATCATGAAATTGGAAAGAATGTGTTAGTGAAATAATGCAATTTTGCAAAAATAACAACTTAATTCGATTATGGATTTTACTTTTGGAAAGAATGATATTTTAAAGTAATAATTGATTTTATGAGCGCGAGCATTTAGTGAAAATTTTAGTTATATTCAACTACAATGATTGTTGAATCTCATTTATACAAGTTTCACAAGCCACTAGTTGATATATTCTTATTAAAAAAGTTGTCAATCAGCAATTATATTGAATTTCTTTACTTTGACAAGTACGTTATACAGTACCATGGCGTGGCGTAAAGATTTCAAAAAATAATGGAAACAAAATGAAAAAAATACAAATAAATTTCAGATATTTTACAGATTTGACTAAATGGATATGTGCATGTCCTGCATATAATCAAAGTCGTTTCTTTTTATTAATTCTGTTGAAAAAGCCGATGCAATATTTTTAAAAAGGTAAGAAATTTATATTTCATATTTAATTTTTTTTATTAAAGGTACAAAGAAACGGAAATTATCCATTAATTTCATACTATGAAGGTAAACACTGGTAAATGCATTTTGTTTAGAATCTTTAGATTCTAAAACTACAAGTGTTCAATTAATTTAAGATTCATATATAATTGATATAATTGAAAGTGACAACGAACAACATACTGTATGTATGAAACGGATTTGGCTTATTTGCATAAAGTATTAAATAAGGTATATTTGAATTTGTACATATATTAATATATTTTTGATTTTTTATTATATTAATATTGGTTTCTAGACTAATGAATTGTTAGAGGGATCACACAATAACCAAAATGGCATTTAGTTATAAAATATTCGTTCGAATTTAAAATCACTAAAAAATCATCGAACTATACCAAAAACTTGGAAAAACTTTTAATAATAATACAACGTATTGGGAACAATAATGTTTTTATATTAGTCAGACCAGAATATTTTTTTTTTTATTCGTTAAATTCTAAAAATTAATACAATATATACCGGAAATTGGTGTCCGAAAATCACGTGTATTCCAATAAATTATCCTGCTACCATTTTTTCCGGGCGACGCAAATATTTTTATCTTATTTTATCAAAAATTCAGAATATAGTATATTTACTTTTCCTTAAATGAAGAAACTTCCAGTTTTAATAAATCGTGAAAAAATATTAACATCTAATTTGTGCGAAAGGAAATGTAGACATAACCTGCATCGTCATTACTTGGACCGACCTGTGATTTTTATTGATCATGAAAAGTTCTTAATATTCACAAGTTAATTCACAACTTCGTTTTATTCATTTATTGATTAACTTAATAATAAAGAATAAGAATAAGAAATTTATAAAAGAATCTTATATTCGAAACTTTATTTAACGGTTACATGAAAGAATCTGTTTCTGTTGAACGAATATATAAGGATAACATATAATAAGTAAAGAATAATATAATGTACATCATACCAATCGTACAAGATGCTTTCATTCAGGATTACAGTAACGAAAAGATTATTTCATTCAAGGATGGAAAACCTTGATCGTTCCCTCGATGCAAAACAGAACTTTCTCATCTGGATTCGAAACTAATAACAAATAATAAGAAAAGGATTAATTTATGAACATTTAAGCAACATAAAAAATATTGTCATTTACATACTGGTGAATCTCGTGTAGATTGTAGTTTCAACATTCTTTGGTTCATCAGGGTGTTGCTCTATAAGCCAGGTTCCACTAAAGTCGAAATTTCCTACTTCAACTGGGCAAACAAACCCGCTTGGTACGACAAATGACTCACAAAAACCGAATTAATGCTCGACATTTCCATTAGGATCATGATAGATCCTAACAATTGCACCATTTTCAATAACTGCGGCCGTATTACCAACCATGTTAACGGTCATATTTTGACCCGTGACAATAGGATCTGGAGATATCTTCATTGAAGTTAGGCTTATTGCGTAGTCTCCATCGCATATTTTAAAGTCGCTTGAAGAAGGTTCTTGGCGTTTTTCCAATGGAGTTGATTTGACGAATGATGATGCCAAGATCAAGGAAATAAAGACGAAGGTAAAAATTCGATTCATAATTTACAAAAAATGTTTATATAGAATTCGGAAATTTTAAAACTTTGTAAATGATTGAAAGTTAAGAAAACAAAAATAACGAAGGCGAAACGACGCTGGTTTTATATTCGCAAAAATGAAAAACTTGAGTAAATGAAATCAGATTACGATTGATTAAATTTTTCAATCGTTATTGTTTAATTTCTTTATTTGAAACTACAATAAGAAATAAACTTGCATCATGCACTTTTTTTTTTGGTGAGAATTTTGGCGGCAGGACGTATTTGCCTTATTATTGCGTAAAACCGGATTTCCATATACAGTAAATTTATAATGATTTCAGATCATCTGAATAAGCTCGTTATTTTATTAATAGTAGAGCTTCCTTACTTAGAAAGTTCTTGGTTATTAAAAGCAAATATGAATAATAAAACGATTTTAATAATGCCAAATATAATTTTCAGTTCATGCAGCAATTACATAATTACAAAATTATTTATATCTATATATCAATCAAAATTTATTGCGTTCATAATAAATTAAGAATTGATATTGATGCAATCATACCTTTATTCATAACTATTGTCAGCATTTTACATTTTTTTTTAGTCTTCGACAGGTTTTGGATTGTAGGTGATTGTGGCTGGGTAAGCGCCATCGCAACTTTTAAACCGGTAAGAGGGTTTTGACGTTTTGTACGACGATGTCAAGGTCAAGAAATTCTTAATAAAATAATAAAACTTATTTTTCAAAAAAAAAAAAATTTTTTTTTATTTTGTTTGTTTACAAAATTAAGAGTAGAGCTTAAAATTTTCTTTTATTTCATTTGAAGAGTAAAGTTTAGTACGTTTTAATATTTGCAATAATGAGAATCAAATAATTTACCTTTTCTCATTGTACATTTGTCAAATTTCTATTTTCGAAATGATAATAATGCAGACAAGACATATTGGAAGCTCACGCGTAAAGGAAAAATTTTTAATCTATGAATTTTTCCTTTTTATTGATTATGATTTCATGTATTAAGTGAATCCTACTTTGGTTTAGATTTGACTATAAAGTTTTTTTTACAGCTAATTCAAATCGAAAAAAAATCTTTGCGGTTCAATAACAGGTAACCTTGAGAAATTCTTTGTGATTGAAAACAAAATTAAATATGAATAAAGAACTATATTTGAAACATTTTACATAATTTTCCAATTGTCTTTTATTAATTGGCAAGCCGTAATTCAATTAAATATAAATAGCTAGCACTATTATTTATTTTATAGTACATATAAAATATTGAACATGGAATATGTGATTCAACCTCAAAATTTAATGAGTGGAATTGCAGAAATCAAGAAAGAACAATTGCGTTAATATTCATAGCGAAGGTTGAAAGTAGATAGCCATTTTTATTTTTTTTTTTGATTCGTCTCATAATTGATCGGCGCACAAATTCTATTTACATAGTTAATTTTGCTCGTTCAGAATATCTTTCCAATAAAATAATTTAGACATGAATATTTTATCCATGCAGAAATCAACTTTGTAAGCGACTTCCTCAACAATTCGAGTAGCAACGTGTCCTGACTCAACTGGATTTTGAATTTAGTTTTTCATTTAAAGGACGAGTTTAATTTTTTTTTTTTTTAATCGTTAATAATGTAGAGATTAAGGAAATACTATGTAAATCTTAATGCGCCTCATTTCTTAAAGATTTTGCTTTTGAATCTTAAAATCAAAAGGAGCTTTAATGTTTTGATTGTAAGAAAACAATCGGTCAATACTGATTATAATATTTGTATTATCAAAAAATACTGAGATCAAAATGACTAAAAAAAAATATTCTATTTTTTTTTTCCTCGCAAATGATGAATGTAACAATGATTTTGAAGGCGTAACTTCTCGAAAGAAAAAAAAACTTTTTGAATCAAACAATGAATATAGGATTATCGCGAAACGCCAAATAAAAACGGCTCTTTTTTTTTATAGCAATATTAAATTTGGTTAAAAATTAAACAAAGAATATTGTTTATTACGAAATGAAAACATAATGCTTTTGTCCATACATTATCGATTATAATTATTAATAATTAGTTAAGGTGAGGTTTTTCTGACTTTGATTACTCGGGTATTTTTTCTTACGTAATGTATTTATTTTAACTTTGTGTACAAGAAAAAGATCACAAAAAAAAAAAAAAAAAAAAAAAAAAAAAGGATTGTTTAATTCCTTTATTTGAAACGGTATTGAAAATAATATATTTCTTATTCGAGATAAAAAAAAAAAAATATGATTGTTACGCGAAAATTAAATAAATACTGTATGTACAGTATATCGTCATTGTTCATTTCATTCCCTCCCGCAATTAATCCGATGATCTTAGAACAATAGAACGTCAATTGTTTTTCTAAGAATATTTTTTTTTATTTTTTGAAAGAACCTGAAAAAAAAAATTTAAAATTTTGTTAATACGAAAATAGAAATAAAACAAAAAAAATCATATTGCATATGATGATGTTACATTTTATTTCAAGTCTAGTACTTTTATGTATTAAATTGATCATGAAATCAATTTATCTCCTGATTTTCTATTCATAGTGACAAATTACAATTAATTTTTTTGTGTTCGAACCCGCTTGAGGATATTAATTATATGAAACTTGACTGGATAATGAAATCGTTCCTAAATCCGGAGCGCATTCACCATTTTTCCCATATTACTCTAAAATAGAACACAGAGAAATTACCAACAAAAATCGTAATCGTCAGATCATTCTTATTAATTTTTTAAAAAAAAAAATGTAAATGACCTTATAATTTTCCATCACTGTCTTAGATAAAGTAAGATGAAATTCATGTTCGCTTGGTATATGATGATACTTAGAAACATAAAATAAATTTATTTATATATCAACTAGGCTAGGTTTAATTTTTTTCCGAATATTTGATAATCCGTATCGAGGCAAATAGTTCCTTGTTTCTTTGAGCATAACCCAATATTTGCTGCGAGTATACAACTTGCTGTAACAAACTTCCTGATTTTTGGGTAACAATATCAGAAGGAACTTCTGTCTTTATTGTTTTGAATTATAAGGAAGGAAAGGTTACAGATAATATGTGCAAAATTTAGAGATAACAGAAATAAAAGTTATTTTAAATTAATTGTGATTTGAAGTTGAATTTTATCGTTTACTAACGAGATATAAAAATCGTATGATTTAAATCATCACTGAGAAGTCTATTTTTTTTTTCAAATATCTAAGCTTTTTTTTTTTAAAGGAAAATGACTGTTAAATTTTCCTTCGTCGTGTATATAAGATTGATTATGATAAATTGTATTATACTGTACCTTTGATTCAACGGACTGAATTGAATTGTGGCTTCTATATTTAAACGAAGAAATACAAAGCAGGTTTATTAAGATTTCTTTTTTTTTTTTTTTAAAAAAAAAAAGTAAAATTTAGTCGAACTGCTTTTTAGTTTGTGTTAAAAATAAAAAATACAATAATAAGAAGATTTTATTGGCCACAATTGATTGCTAAATTTTTATGATAAATTTAGTATATCTTAAGATTCTTATATTTCTAATAACTAAATAAAATTAATTACACGTTTTTATGATAAAATAAATTTCAATACCGCTGAAGATAAATATTTCTTCCTATGAAAGCCTTATTCAGTATATGAAAAGTAATTTTTCCGCTATTAAAGAAAAATGCAGTTAAATATATAATATAACTATCAAATTATTTTAAATCAACAGATTTTTCACGTTATTAATGTATATTGTTTTGAGTATATATTCCGTATTATATTCATTTAATTATAAACTTTAAAAGAATCATTAATCACTTTACACTTCCATAAATACCGTGTACAAATTGCTGTAAGTCTTGTTGATAAGGCTGCAATATTTATGTTGAAAAGATTATTGAGGTGTAGTACCGCATTTATTTCTGTTTAGAAATAATTTTTTTGCATGCTCCATGAAAGGTTTAATATCAATTTATTATAATTTACATTTTTTGCAAAAATTATTGAATGTGAAGCATTACGGTTAAAGTACTCCGATGAATTAGTAAGCTATGTATATCTACGATCGTAATTATAATAAATACTTTATGGAACGCGTCAAAAATTTTCCCGATGTGGCCTAAATTATTTTGACCATGGTATATACCATAAATAAACTCGCGATTGTCATCATTACGCGACTTGATCGGATATATATAAAGCATACTCTTTCTTCGAATTTTTTTTTTTTCCAAACTCGTGATGAAGAAACTCACCAGACTTATCCGGGATACGATGGTAAATTCTTATATAATTTTGCAATTTGACTCAATTTTTTAACTTCCTAGAACTCGTCTCCTATTTAACGAACCAAAGCAATTAAATCTTTTCAAGGTTTCCTCTTCCGTCACCGAGAAGTAGTTCTTAGTTCTTCCTCAAATACTTCTTGGCAGAACCTTGATCATTGTTGGTTCAACCGCTTTATAAAAGCATACTTGTTGCTAGATAAAATAATTATGAAGCTTTATTTTATAAGGTGAGTTGTTTTTATTTTGCAAGAGGAAGGGTAACTCCTATTGGATCATTGATCCCTTACGAGAATTACTGTACAGCGATTGCTGGTAACCATCCCCAGTTTTTTCTGTACGGGCGCCCTGTTTAACAATTAATTTTGTCATTTTGTCGTTGGTAAAGTCTGCTGATTCTTGATGAAGGGGAATTGGCTATGTAACTTCTTTATCCTAAATAAATTCTGCACACTAACAATCATTTTCTTACTCTCAACAGGTACAAAAGTAACGTGACGACTTGGAAGGTATTGGCGAGAAGTTGTTGAGGAGTGCAACCTTGTGAGTACAAAATGTGATTGGTTACTCAAACATACTCAAACAGTAAAATGTAGTAGTAATCATTATGACTCTGTTAAACTATCCTATATGATTTTAAGAGAAATGATCTTTCACTAAACAAGGCTGAAAGAGAACGTCTCAATGCCGTCATATAGGGATGCTAATGGTCACGGTCATGACCGAGACCGATATCGGTCGGTTAAAGTCTTTTGACCGACCGGTTGACCGACCGATTCCGAGACTGACAACCATGTTTTAAATAGTAAAAACACTTTATGTTAAATTAACAAAATCAAACATTTTATTATAATTATGATTATCTATAATTAAAATTAAAATTTTGAAATTTTGAAAAAAGTATAAAGTCTGTGATAATGCTGCGCCACTAAAAAATGTCAAAGTGAATTAAAAATGCCATGCTAGAATTGTTAAAGCAAGAATCAAAATTATAATATTTGGCTAAATTAAAACTTACTACTAAGCCAAAACTGCTCAATTATATTACTATTAACCGGTCGGTCAACCGGTCAGTTAAAATCGGTCAGTTAACCGGTCGGTCGGTCAAAGGTCTTGACCGTCCGTTACTATCCTAACTAAGATTACTGATTTTCTTTAACGCACAACCAGACCTTTAAAAGAAACTCTGAATCAACCCTATTAATATCAAACTAATTATTGTTATATATAAATAGCACAATTTTTTATGAACTTTCAATAAATAATATCCTAAGTGGTATTTTCCGCTCTGCAATTTTACTTTGAGGATTAATAAATGGTTAACATTTATTTATTTATGATTTTCATAGTGATTTCTTTAATAATTAAAGTGTCATTAATTTTTATTTCTTGTAATAACGTACTGATTCACTTCTGACTTGAATTTGAATAAATGAAAGTGAGGGATCGAAAATATTGAAGTGGAGTTGATATGATTTGTAATTTAAATTTCATGAGAAATATTAGAAAAAAATTTAAAAATCAAAAATAATTAGATAATTAAAAAAATAATCAGAAAAATTTTATCATCAAGATTTCAAAAATTAGCTTCTTTGGGTGGCATTTTAAGGGTTGATAAAGCCATCAGTATTCTAATTTTTTCTTTTTAGTAAGTAACGGAAACAAAATTAAAAAAAAAATAAAAAATGGCGTATATTTTGTTTTTAAAAAGGAATATTTAATTTGTTAAACAATGATTTTCATAAAATTCACCTTACCTTAAATCAGGTAGATAATACAAAAAAGTGATGAAGGGTAATGACAAATTTGATAACCTACAAAGTATAAAAATGATTCTAAAAAAAATATTGAGTCGTTTTGAGAAAAATAGCTAAGAGAAGTGATGAAAAAAATATTTTAATAAAATCACCACTGTGTGGACTAACAAAAAACTATTTTTTAGATAAGGGTATGGGGAATAAAAAGAGATAAAAGTTTGAAAAGGAAAGTTTTAATTTTTATTTGTAAGCTAAGCCATAGCTGCCCTTAAACGTTGATACCATGTGAAGTCAATCTTACTGCGCCACAAAGATTGACGAATGATCAACGTTATCAACATTATTAGCATTTTTAACTTAATTAATATTTTTATTTTATTTATCTTATTCTTATATTTTACTACTATTATCTATTATATTACTATCATCATTAAATTATCTTTTATATTTATTTTATCATTATAAAATAGTTTAGCGTTAGATAGCAATTTCTTATAATTGTATTTTTATATAAATAGAATAGAAATTTGTCCTTGTAAAAGGGCAGAGAGATAATAGTGTAAACTCAATAGTTCAAGTTCAAGACTTAGAATCTAAGGTTAAGGATTGCTAAGAATACAAATCTCTACAATAAAGGAATCTCTTTCTAAACTACACATATTAAAAATCCTTTAACGTGTCAATTATATTTATCATATTTACAAGTTGTTAAAGTTATTTACTCGTCTAAAAGTATAAACTTAAGGTTAATTGTGATAGAACTTATTCCACAATAACTTAGTAGTTTCTCATATGTTACTCTCTATTATTAAGTCATAGTTACCCTAAGTTCAACGGTTAAGTGTAAGGTTAACAATATGCAATTTTAGATAAAATTTAATATTTATTTTAATAAGATTTCTACCATAATAATGAATCTAAATTAATATCTATAGAAGTATTAAGATAATGTTCAACTTCTTCAAAGTTTGGATTAGAATTAGAATATGAATTAAAGTTTTGGATTAATCATATTTAAAAAAAAATTTCATGAGG
Organism: Funneliformis caledonium; assembly: GCA_910591825.1. Classification (NCBI taxonomy): domain Eukaryota; kingdom Fungi; phylum Glomeromycota; class Glomeromycetes; order Glomerales; family Glomeraceae; genus Funneliformis; species Funneliformis caledonium. The sequence goes on from CAJVPQ010000729.1 coordinate 16,329, forward strand.
ACAATCCTGATAAATTGGTTGATGCATTTTCTGAAACTATATGATCTGGTTTATATATTTCATATAGATTATAATAAAATCTAATATTTTGTTCTTTTTCTTTTTCTTCAGTGAATAGTGTAATTTTATAGTATAGATCTAAAATTACAGAGATTGAAGAAGACTCTGAAAGATGTAATTTCTAATATTTTTCTAATTTTTGTAAAATAGTAGTTGCAATCTGCTTTTTTGATTGTGAACTAGTTCTCATATAATTTTTTAATAAAGTAAACTTCTAAGAAAAAGACAATCAAAGATTTCCTTATGTTGAAGATGATGTTATTGATAATAAAGTTATTGCCATATATATAGACTTCAAACTGATTTCAATTCCTATTATTAAAATTTTAAAATGAGTTTAAAAATTATATTTATATAATACAATATATATAAAATATAAAATGTTTTATACTTACTACTATTTTTTCTCATTTTAAAACTATTTAAAATAATTTTCTAATATGTTTATATAAGAATATACTAAAATTTGCATTATTTTTCTCATTTTAATTTAACATTCTATCATATAAAATATAGTATTCCATCTTATTTCAACATCTTGAACTGACATAATAAATTGTTTTTGTTTTATATAACATATAGTTCTTAAATTATTAATTAATCTTAGAGAATTTCTAATTTTAATAACAAGTTGTCATAATTTAATAATAGCTGAATTAATACATTTTAATCCAGCTTTTATAGCTAAATTAATTATGTAAACTGCACATCAATAATGACTAAATGATAAATTTGAAAATTTTTTATCCAATTCAGTTGTTAAATCTCTACCACATGCTACTATATTCCTGATATTGTCTATAGTTAATGATATTACTTTAACATTATATTAAATTCTTTCAAAGTTGATAAAATTTGATTTACTATTAATGAAGAAGAGTGTGAACCTTGAAGTACTATAAAACTATATCTATAGGGCATTTTTTCATTTTCCATAAATTTGTAATGAAATGAATAGTTATACCTAAATAAAATTAGCTAATAATAGAACAAGTCCAAATATCTGTAGTCAATGCAATTTTTGAAGTAAAACTATTAAAATAAATAAAAATGTTTTTTTTACAATCAGTAAATCTATTAATAATATCATCTTTTATTATCTTTCTACATGGTATAACATAATAAAAATCCAATGATATACTAATTTTTTGAACATAACTTGCTCAACAACTTTAAAAGGCTATAAATTAACAGCCATCTAGTCAACTAAATTGTTTGTAATGTGTACTTGTTTATGTTTGGTATAAGGTCTGAACTAATATGAAGTGAGTTTTATTTATTTGTTAGAAGTGTTGGAAGTATAGGTTATAGTATATTTTTTTTGTAAATAGTAGCGTAAAATAGAAGTAGCATAAGAAGCAGCAAAAGTTGCATGACATAATTTGCATTTATTTGATTTTAGTATATTATTTTTATCAACTATTTTCTGAAAATAGTCCCAAATATTAGAAGCCACTTTAATTTTATTATTTGAAGGTTAAGAATAGGTGGAATCTAAGAAAAGAAAAGAATCAGCTTTGCTAATATTATCAGATAATATTTTTTGATTTTGTTACACTTGATATAATTTATTATTTATATAATTTAAAAATATGTAAATTTAATATGTAAAAATATATCTATTAATAAAAGGTTAAGAGCAATTGATCAATAAAATGATAAGATCATCTTTTATAAGATCATTAAAAAAAGACCAATCCTATGATCAATCCTGTTGATCTATCCTAAAAAAGATTGGTATAAGACTAAACTTATGATCAGTCCAATAGTCTTTCAGTCTGAATCAGATCATTTTCATCCCTATTCACAAGAATTGTAGGTAATGCCTATGGACTATCTGATACTTGAATAATTTTTTCATATAGCATCTTTTTAATTTTTCCATCAATAAATTCTTACTCTTCTTTTATCATCCAATAATAATTTCTTCTAATTAAATCATTTCTTGTATAAATTTTATATTAAGATACATTAGTTATTTCAATTCTGGTTGATTGTCTAGTTTTAGAAATATTGGTAATAAATCTATTATTTTAGTTTTTTCTTTTATTTTTCGTATTACTACTTTTATAGGATTTTCATTTTCTTCTACTTTTCCTCTAGAAGATTGTCACATTCTATATATAACTTCTTCTTTTCTAATTGAGAGAAATATACCATCTTGATCATACAAAATATTGAGTACATATTTGAAGTTGTTAACTTTCTTTTCGTATATTTCTACTTTATTAGTTTAAGATTGAATTGAATCTTTCTTTCAGACTTAGTTTCATATTTCAGCATCATACTCTTCTTCTTGTTCTTCAATTTTTATAATATAGCTATCTGTTTCTTTTACATTATCAGATATATATTCCAATCCTTATTCAATTATTTCATCAAGTTTATCCTTAATGGTTGCTTAAATTCATTTTCTAACTATACTAGAACTATAGCTTTATCTAATTAAGAGGTAAAAATTATTTCATTATTTTCAAAGTTAATATTAATTTTGTTTTTCTTGTATTAGTCAATTTTCAATAGTAAGATTTGATCAGTTAAATCAATAACTTAAAAGATCATTTTGATAAAAATTCCTTGAATGATTAATGGTATATTCTTAAGTATTCTTAAGGCTCTTTCTTTTTGTTCGTTTGCTATAACAATGATTATTTATGAAGATTCATCGATATCTAATTCAAGTTTCTTTATTAATTTATATATCATGATGCTTACTGCAGCTTCTGTATCAATAATAGCTGTTATAGGATTTTTCTTAATTTTAATATTATTTCTTAATGTTATAATCCGTTTTTCTTCTTTTTAAGTACTGGTAAATACTGTATTTTCTTCTAACTTAGATCTTCTAATTCCTTAAAGAAGTTTTTGTTGTTACAATCTGAATTGTATTATTTGTCTTATATTAATATTAGCTTTAATATTTATAAGTAAAGGTTAGAACTGGTTAATTTTTAATCAGTTAATTAACCAGTTAAAACAGTTAACATGTTAACCAGTTAAAGATTTTTTTAACTGGTTAAAATAAATGAATTTAAATCTGATTGAAATTCATTTTTAGACTAGAATTAAGATTTTTATGATTTGCAAATTATTGTCTGACTCTGGCCAAATTTATAGTACTAGCCAAAGTTAATTTTTACCAGTTAATTAACTGGTTAACAAATATTTTAACCAGTTATTAAATGGTTAAAAAATTTTTGACTAGTTTCAACTTCTATTTATAAGGTTGTTCCAAATATTGTAAGGTTCAATATTATTCAAAAGTAATAGTTCGTTAGATATTCTCTTCTTAGATTTACTGGTATTATTCACTACTATTTGAGGTATCTGTTCAGTTATCTCCATTAGTTTATTAACTGTCTAAGAACGAGTTTGTCTAGTATAAATTTCTTTTGTAATTTAGATCTTTTACTTTAATCGCTGGGAAGACTTCTTGTTCAAGTATATTTACTTTCTTTTTATCTTGATAATTGTTTCTAACTTTTCAGTTATCTTGAAGCATAACTTTTTCTAAGAGACATTGTTTAGCTATATGACCTTTTTCTCTACATCTGAAACAGATTAATTCTTTTTCAGTCTACCTTCAGAATTGAAGATTTTCTTTTAGCTTAGTTATTGGTTAATGCAGCTATAATATTTACTTGATTCAAAACCATTTGTTCAAATTGTTTAGACAATTTTTTAATGTCATCTTCAACTTTTGGCTTGCTAAAATTATATACTGTTGCATAATATCTTTCTGCTTCAACAATTTTAGCTTGAGTAATAGTAACATTCAAATCTGCTAGATTTTGTAGTGATTAAAGTTGGTAATTCTTTATTCAATCCACTTAAAATATTCATATATTAAAGGCATTTGGTATTCCTTTTGCATTTACTCTATTTGCAACTTCTTAAATTTAGATGCATAAGTTTCAACCTTTTCATTTCCTTGTTTCAGATTCATTAATTCATATTACTATCTATATAACTTTTCTTAAGATCAAGAACATGCTAAGAATCTTTCTCTAAATCCTAAATTTGCATCTTTGTTTTATCTATTAATTATAACGCTTACTAGATTATACTAGTCAGCTACTTTTTCTCTTAACATTCCTGCTACAATTGCTACTTTTTTATTATCAAGCCTTCCATTAGCTTCTTTTGCTCTTAAGAATATTTCAATCCATTCCTTAGCATCTTCATTATCTTTTCTATAAAAAAGGTCAAGTTTAACAATGAAGTTGTGATCTATGACTACACCTCAATGAGTCATGTGATCAAAATGATTAACAAAATTGATGAAGTGAACAAATTAAACCAAGTTGCTAAATTGGTAATTATTAATCTATTTAATATTTTAGATAGATTAGTTACATTATTTATATTCATTATATTTATTAATTATAGTATTATTAGTAAAGTAGTTATATTTATCTTTTATATTATATATATTTTATATTATTTTATTTGTATAAATATCTTGTATTTTCCCTTGAATTGAAAAGTAACTCAAGTTAAGGTTTTGGAATTAACTAAGTGTTCAATAAAGAAATTGTTAAATTTATTTACTATTATCTTTTATTGTTTCTTTATATTAGCGTAATTGTAATATTATTTTGTATTTAATTTGACAGATTAAATTAAAAGTTTATCATTTAAGTTTACAAATACCAAGCCAACAATAATAGAACTTCTTAATACAGGTAGTAATAAAATATTAATATTATTAAATCCATTAGTTATATTAATTATAATTTGCATTATCAATGCATTGAGTTAGTCTGTTATAGTCATGTTTCAAGATTTGGTAGAAGGGTTTCTCTGAAGTTAAAGTAGTTAATATTATATGAGGTAATAAGAATATGTTGATATATTACTTCTGGTTTGAAAAATCTAAAACTAAATACTAAAGATATTACTGCTTTTATTGCTTATTCAGTTTTATGACTATGAGGATTATTAATATTAAAATATTATTCTATTTCATCAAAGTATTATTCACTTAAAGATGAGTATATATATAAATGATATTACTAGTAAATCTACTGATAGAATCTTTGAAATTGAATGCTTGAGTTTCTATAAGGTCAATAACAAATGTTATAAGCTTTTTAAAAGATTTTATAAGATGTTTCTATTCTAAATATTTCAAATAGTCATCTAATTATTAATTTCTTATTTGATAATATAAATCACAATTTATGTACTAGTAGAAATCTCTATGATAATTCAATAAGTCTCTTCTGATTTCTAATAGATTATTCCTGTCTCTATATAGGTCAAATAAGTAATCATTAAGAGCTTTTAATCCTTTTTTTACTTTTTATTTGACTAAATTATATTGAGCCGTAATTTGCTTCTTTTATGAATAATTAGATCTCTAATTTCTTTTTTAATATTAGGATAGATATAGATATAATTAAGGAGTTCAGTAAGGGTATTCAATTATTGTTATAATTTTCTGGTTACTAGAAAGATAACAATGTCAATTTCTTCTAAGTGGTAAGTTGTTATGTTGATATTTTTTTCTAATTTTAATAACTTTTGAATACTTATATAAATGTACTTGATTATTATTTCTATTCCTTATAAAAAGTACTAAAATGTTATGATAGGATTATAGCTTCAATTAAAATCTCAAAAGGATAAATAAAACTAAGACAATTACTTAAAGACTCACAGGTGAGGATTCACAATAATATCAAATATTATTTTCAATGTAAAAATATATAAGATAAACACAAAAATAATTCAAAGATAACTTAAAGATATTTCAAAGATCACACTTTAAAGATTCTAGTTAATACAGCGAATTAATACAATATTATATAAAGGGTTTACTAACAATAATTAAAGAGATTATATAAATGCAAAAAGATTATGAATAATTTATAACATTTTCAAAAGGTTGCGAAAAATAAGTTTTATACTTGGTTAATTATATTTCTTTATTAATATAATATATAAGTTTAATACCTAAAAGATTAATATTTTATCAGTGCTAAGACTAAAAGAAAATACAGAAATATTTATACATGTTGAATAAATAATAAAATAAACTAAACTAAATTATCAAAGGAAATAAAGTTACTATTTTATTAGGCAATAAAGTTGTTATGTCAATAAAATTACCAGATCTGCAAGTAACTAAATGGACATCTATAAGCTACTTGATTATTAAGGGTAATAAAATTGACATCTAAGAATTTACATAATAATCAATAATAATAAAATAGACAAAATGATCTTTCTAAAAGATCTATATAGCAATAAAATTGACTTCTTAATCTACCAATTAAAACTATTTAAAATTTTATCTATTATAATGTGATTATTTAAGTTCGTTTATATTGTTTTTGACTTGATTAGCCTAAGGTAGTTTATTTTTTCCTTTGTCAATGATAGAAATAGCTGAAGATAGTTTAATAACATTCGTAATTTTCTTTGCATAAATGAAATCATTTATGCCAGAGCTAAGTAATGTAGAAAGAGATATTTTCTTAGCAGTATTTATTTCCATTTCGTACTCTACAGTGTCTCTATAATGAAGTTTAGTGTTAGAATAGTATGGTAGTTTGTGTAATTATTGGTGTTGATTGAGTAGTATTTGGAACTTCTACACTTGTTAGAGTAATGTTAAATTTTAGAATTTTGATTTTGTCTTTTTGTAACTTTAGTAACAGTTTTGTTATTTTTATTTTTTTCATTATCGTTAGAGGTTAAAGCAGCAGGTCTTTATTGTTTTCTAAATTGTTTGGAATAGTTTTATTGTAAAATTTAGATTTTTTTCATAAATACTTTTGTCTTCTTATTATTAAAAATATTTAGATGAGAAGATTAGCAGAAAGAGTTATATTTTTTATATTTTTATAATTATTAGATAATAAATTATTTTTAAAAATTAAAAAATTGAAAATTTTAATATATATATTGATAATTGTTAATTTCAAAAGTTTAAAAATACTAATAATAGATATATCATAATATGATAAATTTAAAAATTTTATTTTATTTTTTTATAATCATTAGATATTAAAATATTTTAAGTTTTCTAAAATGTTTTAGAAACAATTTTATATTTACAATTAAGGGTTATATTATCAATTATATAATATAAACTGTATTTATTATTAATAATAAATAATAAATGTAATATTATTATAATTTATTTATTTTAAATATTTATAATTAATTTAATAAGCATTAATAATTTATATTTAATCTTTATAATTAATATATAAATAAAAGTTTATTTAAGTAATTACAAATTGTATTTTTTGTAATATTAACTCTATATACAATGTTACTAAATAAATATTTTATAAAATTATAATAATATGATATTGTTATAAAAAAAATATTTAATATATTTATAAATACAGTCAACTCTTGTTATAACGAACTCTATGTCCTAAACCTCAACTTCACTATAAGGCTATAGTAAAGAGTTTAAGAGATTTGATTAGCCAATTCACTATAACAAGAGTATTTTTATTATATTTGTTTAAAAAATTCGTTATATCAA
>CAJVPQ010000730.1:0-23894 GCA_910591825.1 Funneliformis caledonium
TTTTATTTTATTATTTTATAATATAATTACCAAATGCCAGAGGTAAACCATGACCAGCTCCATTTTCAAGAACAATTAATAATACTGGAGCTCAATCTACATTTAAATCATATTTTCCATCAATACCAATGCAAATATTTCCATGATCATGTCTATTTTTAAGCCAAAATTCATCAGAAAAAGTTAGTTGATAATATCGATCAGATGATTCAATTGGCTGATCTAAATCTGGTGTCTGATAATATAATATATTTCCTTGCGATTTTAATAATTCATTAACCAAATTATTAAGTTGTGTCCATGATCCAGTATTATCTTTAAATTTTCTATCATCTCTTATAATAAGTCTTCGAAGTTTATCATTATCATAAATTTCATGCTGACTTGCTAATACTTTACTAATTATTCTTCTGATGCACCATTAAATGAAGTTAATAATTTAGCTTTTATTCCTTTAGCTGTTCTGTGATCTGCTCTTCTACTTAAAGCAATTGAATCTCTAATAGAATAAGTTAGATTAATTCGAGAAATTTTAGGAATAATATTATTAAACATATGTTAAGATGGATGATGAGTTTCTTGAATAGTAATGCGTAGTGGAGTTTCTGAATTTAACCACAATAATTGACATTCAGAAATAACTCTAACACTGCATAAATGCATATCATTTGCATTTTTTAGATTATTATGTAACAAATAATGATCACAAGTTTCTAAACATTTTCCAATTCCACTACATAAATGTTGACAAATATCCCCATCGTCAGAGCAGTATATTACCCAATACCAGCATTGCTGATCTTTCTCTATTCCTAAATTGATTTGTGAAACTAAATCTTCTCCTTTAGTAGTTAGAACTAATATATCATCTATTCTATTTGTAGATTTTTTAGTTCCAGTTGTGGTCCATTCTAAATAATCTATTGCTTCTTGTGTGTGTTCTATAATTAAAATACCATTTTTAACAAGTTTTAGAGTAACCTGCCTACTTTGGTTTTTTTAAACGATAATTTTGTAATAATAGTATATTAGCTAAGTATCATTCTGCAGTACAGCCAAAAGGTAAATTAACAGAATTATCATCATTATATATGATTTGTTTTTCATAAGTTTCATAAGTTTCCATTTTTTTTTTGTAAAAAAAAGTAAGAAAAAGAAAAGTTTTAGAACGCATTTTATATGACGTGATATAAATTATATATTAATTAGACTTTTGTATTATATTAGAGATCTATGAGCACATTTAACATTTTTAAAAGTTAGACGAATAATCAAAAAAGTCACAATTTTTTTCTGAATAATCAAAAAAATCACAATGATTTGTACAACTAACTTCTATAATCAAAAAACGCCATCTCCTTAATCAAAAATAAATCATTTGCATTGAAATTACATTGTGAAATAAATCTCTATACAGTACAAAAAAAACATGTTTGTTATATCCACAACTTTATGATAATATTCTTCTATGCTTGAAGTTATGAACTGCTGTTAAAAAAATATTTTAGAACAAAAGCTTAAAAAAACATGAAAAAGATGTGAAAGAGAGATTTATTATCGTACGTAATGGTAAACAGTAAACAAATAATTAATTAATGTGGCTGGGATCATGATGAACCAATCAAATTTGGAGGGTTCAGGTTAAAATCCTAGACCCCAAGGTCTACACCTCCCTAGGTCAGCGTAACCACCAAAAAATCGCCGTCACGTGATATATTTTGTCGATCTTATCCAAAATAGTTAGATTAATTTTTAACGAAAATTGTTTTTTTAAAATAAAACTTCACAAACTTTTTTCAGCATTTAAAAATTATACCACCCATAAGAATTATTATTACATGCTCTACTAATTTGCTTAGAGATAAAAAGGAGGTTTCAAACGCCTTTTTTGACTTTTATATTATAATAAAAGATAATTCCACTGAAAAAACAGTATTCATAATCACCATTTTCTTATTAAGTAAACTTGTAAAGAAGGCAAAATTACATATAGGATTCAATTTTGGAATTCGTATAGTACTTATCCTAGGTTTTATTTAAAAATAATAAAATAAAGAAAATTTTTCGTTAAGCAGTCTATTTTTGGAAATGATCAGCAGAAATTGATCACGGGACTGCGAATTTTTGATGGTTACGCTGGGGAAATCGTATTACCTGTGTTATCAGATGATTTGCCGTGTGATGCAACTCCCACTGGCATGCGCAGTTTCACAATATAAAAGGTGGAAATTTTGGATCAAGTGTGCAAATATTCATCTTGATCCCTATCAACCGCAAAAAAAAAAAAAAAAAAAAAAAATCGGCCAAAGATGAAATTTCAAATATTGAACGCAAATTTTCCAAAAACGGAAGAAGGGCGAGTTTACCACATGGAAGTCAAGAGAGGAGAAGGTACGCTTATCTTTTTTAATATCCTTGTAGGAAATTTACTTTACAAACATCCGACTATAATATATATACACACATGTATGTATATCAGTGGCGAATAGGATCATAACGGTTGGGGATACGAATCGAGCAAAGATGTTCATCCAATGGCTTGATAAAGATACTCCGGTATTTTACTTGGAATCTCAGAGAGGTTTTACTACCGTAACCGGAAAATATCATGGTGTTCCCATATCAATTGTGGGAATCGGGATGGTGAGTGTTCCAAACCCTATATCACGTGTTTCGTAACCTTTATTGACTCGTAATCATTGATTTAGGGTCTCTCCATGATGGATTTTTTCATCAGGGAAGTGAGATCAACCGTGGATGGACAATTGGCCATCATAAGATTTGGATCATGTGGCACAATAGGGGCGCCTAAGGTTGGAAACATGATTATTCCAAGCGGTGCATTCGCGATTACGAGAAATTATAATTATTTTTCTAATGGTGAGGATGAAACGAGTTTGAATGGGGAAAAGCCATACAATTTCACAAAAGCTTTTTACGCGGATCCAATGTTATGCAAACAGATTGAAAAGCAATTGTTGAATTCTTTTGACGAGAAAGAGATTTTTACCGGACTGAACGCAACTTGTGACTCGTTTTATTCATCACAGGGGCGTCAAGACGAAAATTTTCGTGATTGTAATTCCGACATTTTTAAAACGATAACCGCAACTTATCCAAACACCGTTTCATTGGAAATGGAGTCATTTATGTTATATCATTTGGCAAGTTCAAGCACATCGGCACCATTAAAGAATTCAAATAGGGTGTCTGATAAAGGTAATAGCATTAAAGCGGCGGCTACTATGATGGTATTTGCTGATAGATTTAGAAATGAATTCATTAGTCCTGAAAAAGTTCAAGAAGTGCAAGTTATTGCTGGTTTGGCTGTGTTAGATGCCTTGGTTGAAACAGAGTTAAGTGAGGTTCATCCTGAAAGCGAAGAATGCGTTTGGAATACGAATACGTCATTTAATACCTTCACTTTGCGTCGGGAATAATGAATTTTTTTTCATCAAGTGTTATAATTTATATGATTCTTTTACTTCGCTTAATATTATTATATGTAAGATTACAAATAAATTAATGTACAATCAACCGCTTAATAAATAATAAAAATATTAAAAATATTGTACAATAAAAAATAACATTATTTCATTGATTAAATATTTTTTAACACGGATAAGGGAAGGGGTTAAAACGACATGACGCAAAAAAACTAATAGTTCGTAAAGGAAATAACAAAGATTGATTATAGCGGTTGAGATATCACTGAGGATACACGTATTCACCCTTTTGGTATGGATAGTGATGCAATTTAACATTAAACCGCCAAATTAGGAAACAAAAGTAGCACTGCAAGAAAAAAAAAAAAAATAGAAAAAAAATAAAAGTGATTTAGATACTTTTTTTTTTTAAAAGGAAAAAAGATTCTGAAACTTACCATTAATATAAAATCAATTACAAAAGCGAAAGCAAAAGTAGTACCCACGGATTCAACACCAACTCTACAAAATCCATTTGGTAATCTTGGATTATCTTTTAAGGCAGGAGGAGGTTTAAAATCTGGATCATTATTATGTGCGTCCGCCCATTTCACTCCTCCATTATTACATTCCCATTCAATCCTATCTTTAAAATGGTTTAATTCCCATGTCATTACACCTGCTCTAACCGCTCCTAATAATATTATTAAAGGATATATAAAGAGGAGAAATCTAGAAATAACGTATGATCGCGACGAAAACCCAATTAATGCCATTCCTGCTAAGGCACCTTGTGCCATTGCGTAACCACCGTAAAGGGATGCTTCTGGATATATTGTAAAGTAAAAATCTCCATATAAAAATAAAAAAATGCCACCTCCGATTTGATATAACTAATAACACGTACGTTAGAAAATGTTTAATTGATTTAAGCATATTTGAGCATATGAAAGACATTTCAGAGACTTACCGCCATTAGCAAAGAAAGAGCTATGGCTCCGGCTCGTAACGGAAATATTAATAAACAATTATCGCACCACATTATTGTAAATTTCTTTGTAACGTAAGAGGTTCGGTTAACTTACTTAAAACCAAACAAATAAAAAAAATTTCTGGTTTATGTTAACGTTATTATATTTACACTGGTGGTTAGGCAAAGAGAATCGTTCAATAAATAGATGTTAGGAATCTTATTTATTGAGCCAAAAGGTTCATTAATCAAGGGGACTATCATTAGAGAATCTGAAAAAAAATTCTCAAAAAGGATTTTACATTTAAATTTTTTTCTCTCCCCGACTATTTTTATATCCGATTTACAAATTACTTTACTTGGTAAAAGCAAAAGAAATCTCACCCTTTACCCCTATTATTTCTTTCCAAATTTGGAGTGCATATGGTCAAATATGACTTCATGTTTAAAATTATCCTGTGGTGTAATTAACTACGCGTATTTCGATGTAATGTTGTTAATTCGATATAGTGAAATTCTTGTCATTTTTATTTCAATTATATTTGAAATGATCCCTTAAATGAATGTTATTTTATATAATATATTTTACATTTTCGTATGATGGAATTTAAAAGCCACATGATAAAAAAGATATATGGGCGGAAAGGGTTTCTAGGAAAATCGGGTTCTGGGAATTTATTTGAAGTTACTAGATTAAAATGTAATAAAGTGAAAAATAATTTTCTCACCACTCCCTTTTTAATTAGGTACATTCATCTATTTTACATTTCTTTATATAATTGTTTCTTATTAAGTTTTTATTTTATTGTATATTAGAGTGTTTTGGACTCATTTGATGCTTATTTTTACAATTATTGTTGAGATGATTTCTTTTGGAAGGCAATTCGAGCGCAATACCAAATACAATATTTACAGTATATGGTCCTTTAAAGAATAGGATTTTAAAAAGATATTTATGGCGTAGTAAATAAGAAATCCTCGGACATGTGACATTTGACTACCCTTAACCCTAACCCTAATTCTAACCGTGACAATTAGATAAGTGACAAATCAAGAATAAATAGTAAAAACAGGGGCGTGATAATATGTGACAAATATATTATCATATGAATTTATTAGAGAATTATGCTTCCAACCTGCTTTCAAAGGGTGCTTCCAATCTTCCAAGTGCAAATCCCTGTAATCGCGTGTCCGAGGATTTCTTGGGGATGGTCGGAACTATTTAAATCATATGATCATCATGTAATTTTTTCGTTGCAAATATTATGTTCTTTTTTTTTGCGGTATGTATAATAATAATCCGAATCCAGATCAAAAGTTGCAAAAATACATACTAAAGATCGGTACCTCACATAACGTAGACTTTTTTATTTTGAAATTTATCTTGAAATATACACTTTTAATCAACAAAAAAGAAAGAAAAAATGTACATCTTTAATATATTGAATTTATAAATTTACATTCTTATTATATTTTCTATGAAATTCATTATTAAACATGATCCGAATCATATTTCGCTTTAGCAACTTCAATTAATTCGGTAAATTCCCCACTTCTTTCACACATAGATCTAAATAATGAATCGGAATCTCGTATTAATGAATAAGGATGGTCGAATTCAACAACTCTTCCACCATCTGAGATAAAAACGAGTAACAATTAGTATGTTAGCCATCAGAAACAACATCTTTTATAAAATAAGTTGAGACTTACCTAAAACCAAAATCTTATCATAGTCAACAACAGTTCTTAATCGATGAGCAATACATAATAAAGTGGAATCTTTAAATTCTGTTCTAATAGTTTCTTGAATCATTTTATCGGTTTTAAAATCTACACTAGCCGTCGCTTCATCCATAATGATTACCTTTGACCTACGTGCTAGAGCCCTAGCCAATGCAATAAGTTGCCTTTGACCTTGCGAAAAATTACTTCCATTTTCATTTACAAGTGCATCAAGACTCCAATTAAATTGATTTTTTGGTTCATTTGTATTGTCCTCATCTTTATCTTCAATAATCTCTGGTGTTACCGTTCTAGAAGTCGATTGTGATGATGGTGATTTATCCTCGTCAATTAAATGCGCTCTCCTAATCGCATTCCATAAATCAACATCATTGTGCACACCGAAAGGATCAAGATTACTCCTACATGATTAAGCGATTTATAAATATCTATATTAAAATTAAAATAACATAAATAACATATATTCCTACCTTAAGGTACCACTAAATAATACTGGATCTTGAGGAATTATAGTCAATCTACTTCTTAGATCAAAAAGACCAATCGTTGAAATATCAACCCCGTCAATGACAATTTGTCCAGATGTAGGTTCCATAAATCTAAAAAATGATACGGCCAATGTTGATTTGCCAGATCCTAAATATTTATTATAATGGTTAGACAAATTCTAAATAATAATTAACAAAGAATTTATTGAAATTAAAAAAGGGATTATTCCATACCTGTCCTTCCAACTATTCCAACTTTCTCTGATGGTTTAATCTGAAATGACACATCTTTCAACACTGGTGGATTGTCTGGTGCGTATTGCATTATAAGATTATTCACTTTGATTTCCCCTCGGAAAGGCCATTCAGGAGGTGGACGAAAACCCTCGATTATTCTCGCAGGTTCTTCCATCAAATTCATATATTCATAGACTCTTTCAACTAAAAAAATAAAATGAATAATAATTAATCATCATTTAAAATAAATAAATAAAATATATTATTATGCTCACCAGAATTCATATTCATCTCTTGCATAGCGTACATTCTCAGTACCCAGATTATGTGGCCGGTAAAATTTAATGCATAAGCAAGCGCAAAACCCGCTAGTCCTGGATCCATCCCTTTAGATATTTGATATATAATAATGATTCCAGTAGCAAAACTAACTAATCCTCCCGCCAAATCCACGCGTGTGTGAAGCCATCGATTACATGCCCAATTATATATGAATGGCCGATTATTTCCATCCACAAGGGAAAGCATTTTTTTCATTAATTTATTCTCTGCGCCAAACGCTCTTATGGTTGAGACACCAACGATCGTCTAAAAATCATAAAAGAGACATTAAATAAGATCATCAAGATTTAAACGTATCATAAAATAAATGCGAATGTTACAAACCTCTCCAAATGATGCATATATAGGGGATCGTGTAACTGACTCAATACCTAAAATTATATAATATGAGTTTAATTTAACTTTCCTACTAACTTAATCAGAATAACTTAAAATTGCCGACTTACGTTTAAGGTCTCTTGACGTTGCAAGATAATATGCTCCAATAAATACATACAAGGCAGTAATGAAAATACCGGCTATCAAGAATTGAGGCATCACTGTAGAAATAGCAAATATGACTGAAGCAGTTGCTACACAAGAGTAAATGAGGAACAGTGCCATAGGTGACAAAGTTTGATCAATTACTTCCATATCTTTGGAAAATCGATTCAATATGCGTCCTTTTGTTACAATAAATACAGAGATGTTTAATTATAAACATTATATAATTAATAACACGGTAGCTAAAGGAATGAGCGAATAAATACCAATGGGTGTTGTATCAAAAAATCTTAATTTTGCTTTCAACACCTTATCCAAAATTGCAGAATGTAATTTTCTTGAAGCAACCAATGAACCCATAAACATCCAATAAGTTCTTAATGATCCTAATAACGTTGTTAACAATCCTATAAGAATATAGATACCAAGATAATAATCTACATTAACTCCATTTTTTCTTTGTTCTAAATTTATAGTTGGCTGTGAGAATGCATTATCAGTTGAAGACGGAGAAATATTTGATGATGGGTAAATGGACAAAATATTATAAATATTTTGACTAGTGAATGTAAAAGACCAAGAGGTAATTATGGATGATAATGCAGACGCAACATTATAAATTTGATCGTGAATAACACTATAAGCATTAGTCCATTCTCTAATCCACCAATCTGTTAAAATAAATAAATAAATAAGTATAAATACTTTGTTTCGAAAATATATAAATATAAATAGCTATTAATAAAAATAATTACCCTGTCCAACTTGCAAGGCTTGTGTAGCAACAAACATAAATATCAAAAATGACCAAAATAAGAATCCACCTGAGGATTTAAAATAAATCTTGTATATCTTCCAATCGACAACACCCTCGGCCTTTTCTTCTTCAGTCATTAATTTACCATCACCTTCTCCGATTGTTTTCTGGGGTTTTGAAGACTTTAACTCTTCGGATATATCTGTATTTTTTTGTTCCTCCCTTTCTTCCAAAGAAATTTCTTCCAATATTCCTTTAGATAATACTTCACTCGGAGTCCCTTGACCAATTATGCGACCATTTTTCATCACAACAACTTTGGAGGAACCACGAAGACAAAGTCCTACGTGGTGTGTGACTAAAATACGCGTTCGACCTTCCATAATATCTCCCAATAAACACTTTTCATATATATGTTTTGCCGTATGAGAATCAACGGCTATATCATATAATAAAACTTAGAATATGACCTTTTTAATATGAAAGTATTTGTTAAATGTAAATACCTGATAAACAATCATCCATGATGATAATTTTTGCTTGAGAATAAACAGCTCTAGCTAATGCAATGCGCTGTTTCTGACCACCAGAGAGAGTAATTCCTTTCTCTCCTATTTCAGTTTTATCTCCAAATTCAAATATCTCCAAATCCTTATTTAGCGCACACGTATTCAATACTTTATTATAACGATCCTCGTCGAAAGGAAGACCAAATAGAATGTTGTCCTTAATTGTAGCATTTTGAAGCCATGCTAGAATGCACAAATATTAAATAATTTTCTTATTAAGGAAAAATTTAAAGACTTATTTGATTACCTGTTTGTGCCACATAAGCTATTCCACTAGGGGCACCTCCCATATCCTTGGATGAAACTTCTCTGGGCAAAAATACTTGACCACTTATGCATTCCAGTTCCCCTAGTAAAGCCATCAATAAACTTGTTTTTCCACTTCCAGTAGGTCCGCAAATTATCGAAAGCTCACCAACGGGAAATTCGATATTCATATCAAACAAGGTAAATTTATTAACGGAATTTTGGTTGCTATTAACACTAGAGTCATTGGTTGTTGAAGCAGTACCATCGAACCATTGAAATGATGCACTTTTAAATCCGATTTTAGGATCATTACTATTTGGTTGACTATTCATACGCTTAAGTTCGGGTTCAATAAGGAATTTTTCAACACGTTCTATGGAAACGCGAGCTAAATATATAGAATAGAAATGTGTCATTTACACAAATGAATTAAATGAACTATAAATTGTATAGAGATTCAAAAAAAAAAAAAAATACCTTGAATAATGGCAACAATCGTTGAAGGTCCTTCGTCAAGAGCATGACGAAGGTTGTTAAAGAGGGCAAGAGCTGTAAACGCTACAGTTGCCGTTAATTCATTACCAAACAATTTTGTATAAGTCCAAAAAACTGAAAGCATAATAAAGAGTGGCAGACACATCCAAACATTTCCCATATAAACCCATTGCATCAAACGTGATTTAACTTCTTTGAGTTCATTTTCACGCGCACCAATAATTTTTTTGTAGAATTGATCTTCCCAAGCAAAAAATTTGATTATTCTAATTGCTTGAAGTAGCTATAAGAAAAAAAAATAAGTATATATGATCAAACTATTTTAAATAACTCGGAAATAAATTTTTAAATGGTGCAAACCTCATTCATCAAACCCATGCGTTTGTCTGTTGCCTTCATCAGACGCTTATGAATAGTTTCGAAACGTTGATTTATTAAGGCAGGGAGTGGATAAGTAATAATAATGGTCAATACGCCCATAAGGGCGCTGACTCCAAGTAGTAAATATAATAATAATATAGATATTATAATCTGCAAAGGAAAACAATATACTAAATAATAATAAGGGTAATATTAGAAAAAAAATCATTAAAAATAGCAATGGTTATTATATTAATCATTTAAAGCAACTCACTATAAAATAGATAAGCTATAACTTCTGATACTTTAGTCGCATCAACGGACATTAAATTGGTAATTTTTCCAGTTTTATCCTTCGTTTCTTCATCATCTATTACCCCGGTTGTATCTTTCCTGGAGAGAGATTTTGAATAAATTTCACCAATTATTATTGCCTAAGAATTATAAACAAATAAATATTAAAATTTTTAACATCAAATTTTTAATTGAGAATTAATGCCCTACCTGAGTTTTAATTCCTAATTGCCGACCAATAAACAATGCTTGTTGAAAACATAAACTTGGTACGACAGAGCCAAGAAATAATCCTATAACATAAAGATAAGCCGTAACTTGGGTTTCATCTCCATTATTAGGGTAATTTTGTACAAAGAGCAAGATTTTACGTAGAAAAAATGGAGGTGCAAATGTGGTAAGAACCGACCAACTAATGGAGTAAAAGAATTGAACACAAAGCTCTTTTCTGAAGGTGTATAACATAGATCTAAGGAAAGATTGTTTTCTATGAAGACGAAAATCTTTTAAAACATTTGATGCTCGAACAAAATTGGGCATTTCATAAACATCCTTTTCATTTAGGGTTTTTCGAAATCCTTTTGTTAATAAAGGATTTATCCATGAAAACATAAATTGGTCATATAAAGAGCATTTTACTTCAGGCGATAAATATCGACCCTTATCAAGAATAAAAAGCAGTCAGAAATAAAATATTAAGCAAAGCTTTATTTTGTATAAAACTCAAATCAAATCAAATAGTAAGTTTGGCACTCCCAAAAATCCAATACCTCTGAATTAGGCTTTAATAACAATCCTTCAGGATCATCTTCCGGTTCCATTATAGAAATCATAACCAATATAAAAGAAATGATTAGTGTCCAAAGTCCAAAAGAATAATCGATATTGATTTTTGTACCATATTGCAAATAAAATGAATGAATATTGATTATTGACGATACGAAAGTGATAAAATAAAGGATGTCTAGATGTTTGCGTAAATAAAATTGATTACGATACTGAGATTTGAGATTTATATAGGCTAGCAAAGATGCATACGACTAAAAGTAAATAATTTAATTGAATTTAATTTAATATTATTTAAAATTAAATAAATTCATTTAAATTCAGAATATAAATTGCTCACCCAAATCAATCCTTCAATAATTGGAGAAGTTATCAAATAAAGCCCTTGTTTATTTTCATCATATTCACGCCATCGGAAAATCACAAAGAAACAAAATAACGTAAACATAGACATTCCAAATAATAATCGGCACCAGTCGAACATTTTATTTTTTGGAAATTCATTTGTTAAAAGTGTTGATTCCGAATCGGCATCATTTGTAATACTTGTCTCTTCTGAATCAACCGATCCAATCGAACCATAAGATGAATTGGTTTGCCCAGAAATCAAAGGCTCGTAAATCGGACTTTTTTGACGCTTATATTTAACATAAGCTAGTATAAGAATACATTTTGACCCGATAGTGTACAATAACGGTATTCCCGCATCAATAACTCTAATTTAAAAAAAAGTTAATAATAATATTATAATATCACGTATTTTCTTATAAAAAAGAAAAAGACTCACGCTTCTCGGAAGCAGTTTGTAAAATCGTAATTTTTCCATGGTCCCTGTATAATAGCACATTGTAGAACAAAATTATAAGATATCTGTTAATTTATCGCTGATTTTCTTCGTAAAACAACAAAAAAAGAAAAACTTCCTGAATTAAAAAAAATTATGAGTATCATGTACGACTCACCCATGAGTCCAATCCACAAAATCCTTGATAATCATCGGATCGATTTAAATTTGTATCCATATTTGAGATTTTGTCAATAAATCTGACAATATCCGGTCCGGTATATCAAGTATAATTTTTTGACTTTCTATCGATCTTGTAAATCTCGTAAATACCGTGTGCGAATTTGAAAAGCAAAAGGTTATTTATTTATATCTAAAAATTTTGAGTCAAACTGTATTTGGCTATACTTTTCTTTATTAATATAGTCAAAGAAGCGCGATCATCAATTATGCATTTGATTGTGTAAATAGGAAACTTTCATTGATCAGAGATAAGATAACGATTGACTAATTCCGATATAGTAAATTTGTAAGAAACGGAACTTTTAGAGATTACATGGCGTTATATATAAGTTTTTTGTTTGATGGCGCAGTAAAAATGGTATCACAACCTTTGTACGAGATGAATAAGTTTACGAACAAATAAATATCTAAAAATAGAAATTTGTCATAAAAAATAGTCTATAAAAAGGTTAAAAAGATCGTGTCATTCTTGAAACTTGATTTTTCAATTACAGGCTTTCCGCGTTGATATCTGTTGATATATATATATACTTATGAAATGTTTTTTTTTTGATTTTTATCAACTTTTTTTCCACATCATCTCATTATCCGTAGATCTTTACCTTTTTCTTGATTCATCAGTTATAAAAAATCAAAATAAAAAAAAAAATGTTTTGTAGTTTAGAACAATTTAAGCATATTTTCGAAACTTTATTATTTCAGACTGATGAAGATAGTGGTGTGGTTTTATTTGATTGTTCCGTAAGATTATATTGTTATGCTGATATTGATTCAATGTGTGCTGCTGAAATATTGAAAGTAAGAAAACTTTTCTGTATGTGTCATTGATTTGATCTAATCTTTTAATTTGTCTTACTTTTTTAAAGAAATTATTTTTCCAAGAACACGTCATTTGGACCTTAAAACCAATAAGAACTTACGATGACTTTGATAGAAGGGATTTTAAACCAAGTCCAGATACGAAATCGGTAATTCTTTGTCTGATATTTCGGTTTCGAATTTGTACGATTAGTTTAGTTTTTATTCATGTCTTTCGTGACTTTTTGATATTGAAGAAATTTTCTCCATATTATCTAAATAATCATATTATCAACTTATGGATTGACTCAAATAAATGAATAAATAATTAGTTACGAGCTATAATTTTATTGAATTTTGGATCAAACTTGGAGCTTGCCAGAGAGTTTGATCTAACAGACAATCCGCACGTAAATATTTATGTGATCGATAGTCTCCACCCAGTCAATTTGACAAACCTTTATGATAGAAATTCTAATGTGAGTTCAAGCGGGAAATCATACAATATTTTTCGTAATTGAGTCTAACATATTAATATTTGTAAAATGTTTATAGATATTTATTGTGTATGACGAAGAGTCATCGGAATATCCGGAATATATAACGAAGGTAATTTGGCTTACTTATTGACCTGGCTCACAAAAAACTTAATATATTCTTGCCATGTTAACTCATTAGTTTATAGGCTTTAAAGAAGGAAAGTGAAGAAGAGTTTCAATATAATTCCGTTTTTACAGATGATTTCGGACGTCCAATAACATTGGATGAGGTATAGTGTAATGATTAAATTTTCATATGGGATGATACGAATTTCTTTCTTGCTGATTCATATTGTTATTTATGTAGGCAGACAATATCGAAAAAGAACCTAAAAGACGTTATGGAACTTCAATTGCGTTAATGACGTATATGCTTGCTTCAAAACTTCTGCTCAAGGATAATAACATGTTATGGTGATTTTTTTTTTATGTTCCGTTACATTCTTATTCTACTACTTATTTATTATTTTATTTACGCTTTGCCCTTTTTTCTTAAAACAAGGCTAGCGATAATCGGTCACACGAGCTTATATATAACCAAGAGACTTCCTTTACTAGATTATAAAAATCATGTAGATACTTTAGATGCGGAAGTAAAAGAACTCAATGATTTATATATATCAAATCGTCTACATAGGCATAAAGCTGTGGCAAGCGAGGCAGACGATAAACGAATTATACCTATTTATGAATATCCTTTATTATTTATTATCATTATTCATTTTTTTTTTTTTAAAAAAAAAAAATCCTTGACCATTTAATATATTTACATATAATTGCGTATTAATGGGACATTGGACAGTATATGAAAGTATACTTAATTCAGAGTATACCATTACAAAAATGAAACTTAAGGAGAACCGGGGAGAAAATTTAGATAAGCTGTTAAGAAATATGGGGTAAGAAATTTGAGACTATTCCAACATGTTTTACCTTTTATTTAATTTATTTGATTTATATAGAATTTCGCAGAAAATGTCAAGGGAATATTTTCCCGCCATGGATGTTGAAGTTGCGAATCGCTTGGCTGAAATGATAAATTCCGAAGGACCAAAATATAAATTTGACATACCATTATATGATGGTTGGGCGAAATTCTATGGTTATAAACTTCCAACGTTCTCGGCAAGCGATGCTGTCTATGGGTTAATAACCTTACTGAAAACTAAACCATCTGCTTCAGTTGAATTTGGGGTTGAAATTCAGTGGGTAAATGATTTTAAAGGCAAATTCGAGTGGCTAAATAATTTTCACACTGCTCTTGATGCCTTAGACAGGTAAAACCTTGTTTAATGAGAAATTGTATATTCCTTGACAATCATATTAATAAAATTATTTTCACATTTTAGTAAAAGCGGATGGATACTGTTAAAGGCATCGATCGATCTAAGGAAAAAACTACAACCGCTTATTATAAACGGTGGAGCAAGAGATTATTGCTTATTTTTTTAATTTTGGATTATCAATGTGGAACAATAGAAACTTTTTTAAGACGGTTTGTGACAAACAAAAAACTGATTCATATACTTATTGTAGATTTAGTTTATTATGTCAATTATATTCATCAAGAATTGTACATTGTAAATTTCTTCATATCAAAACCGATTTCAATAAATTTGATATCGTGTATCATAAAAATTTCAAATTTCACGATTCATGTCGTAATACGTATAATGATTTATCAGCTTTCAAATACTTAACAGATAATATCCATTCACAATGCTTTTACATCCAGTATTTATTTCTGTTTTCAATTAATCCCGTTCTCCTATAAGAATAATCGTTGATAAATAGATTTTTGTGACCTGCTATATGTTACAATTCCAAAGTATGAATAAAACATAACAATAGAAACAAATCTTATATTAAGCTTATAATAAGTTCTTTAAAACTTATCAATTGTTATTACCTTTAGTATAAATTTTATATTAATGAATTAGGTCATATTTTAAAATAAATTATTAAAAAATTAATACTTTTATAATAAATTTTATGGTGATTTCTAAGTAAAAATTAAAAAAAAAAATTGCAATTAACTAGTGATTTTTTAAAGATAAATAAATAAATTATTATAAAAAAAATTAAAAATTTAAACTCATATATCTTGCTATTTATCAATCTCAGAAATATAAAAAATACTACCATTTAATAGATCTTAATGTAATGAATCCAATAAACTAAATTTATATTTTTGTAATTATTAAATAATAAATTATTTTAAAATTAAAAAATTAAAAAATTAATATATATTAATAATTATGAATTTAAAAGTTTAAAATACTACTATTAAATACATCATAATATGATAAATCTAAAAATTTTATTTTATTTTTTTATAATCCAAAATATTTTAAGTTTTTTAAAATGTTTTGGAAACAAAATTTATATTTACAGTTTAAGGAATATACTTTTTATTAATATATATAAATTAAATTTTAAATAAATACTAATTAAATCTTACAAATATTAGTAAAATTCATTTATTCTTTGTAATATATAATTTGCATAATATAAATTAAAATAATAACTATATATATATTTTTTTAAATTTAAAATAAAAATATTTAATATTTAATATTACTTATAAAATATAATATAATATTCAAATTATTATTAAAAATTTTATAAGCTTTAATTTAATTAAAGACAATTTTTGATTAAATAAATAGTTAATATATTAATATTAATAAAAAGGATTTATTTAAGTTTAAATAAATTTTATATAATTAAAAATAATTAAATATATTTTATTATTTAAAAATTGTTATTAAATCTGAAATATAAATAATAATTTTTATTTAATTATGTAATTTCACATTAGCATATTTGTTAAATAATTATAAAAAAATAAATAATTTAATATTAGGATAATTATATCATAAAATTATATAATTTATAATATACTATATATTAAATTTAATAATAAAAATCAATAAATTTAATTTATAATATTAAAAAAGCTATTTTAATTTTAATAAAGAAATTTTTATATTAAATAATAATATTTTTTTAATTAATATTCTTTTAAGTATATTGCAAACAAATTTGCCTATAATTTTATTTAATAATTAAAATTATTTTTAAAATAATTTATTTAAAAATTAATTTTTTTATAATAAATTTTATAATATTTTCTAAATAAAAATTCAAAAAAAAGTAATTAATTGGTAATATTTTAAAGATAAATATATAATAAATTATTACAAAAAAAAATTGATTTTTAAACTTATATTTTGTTATCTATTAATTTCAAAAATATAAAATAATTTAATAAAATGAATTCAATAAATTAAATTTTATTTTTGTAATTATTAGATAATAAATTATTTTAAAAAATTAAAAAATTAAAAAATTAATATTTATTAATAATTACTAATTTTAAAAATTTATAAATACCATATGTTACTATATATAGTATCCCCTAAAAATAATACTCCTGTGATTAATATCTAGATACTAAAGATGACACTATAACTAGTTATAGCCATATGATGCTTATTTGTTATAAGGTTACAATTAATTGTGATATTAATAAAATTAAGTTGCAACTAGTTATAACCCTGTGATAAATAAGCATCACATAGTTGCAATTAATTGCAGCACCATTTTTACTAGATACTATTTACTATCTATATTAATCTAATTACAAATAGTATCCAGATACTTTTTAAAACTAAACTTTGTGAAAAATGATTAATACCTGAATATAATTATAATGCATTCTTAAAATTTGTAAAGGTTGATTTTATAGAATTTATAAAATGGTTCATTTTTATAATTCATTATAACGTTAATGAATTTTCTTATAATAAATGTTTGATCAGTCTAAACATCAAATTTGATATGATAGATAATTACTAATTTCATTATATAAATATAATTTTACTATGATATAATTTTTTCAGAAATATTTTTACATTTTATTTTAATATGCAATCTGTTAATCATTGTACATCAGTTTTATTAATTTACTTAAATTTTTTTTTAAAAAAAATTTAATTTATTATTTTTTTTAAAATAAAATAAAAATAAAATAAAAAAAATAAAAATGAAATGAAAAGAAAATGAAACAAGACAAAAAAATGAAATTAAGAAAATTAAATGAGATAAAAAATAAAATTAAGAAACTAAAATGAATCTATAAATAAAATTAAGTAAATGAAATAAGACAAAAAAAATGAAATTAAATAAATAAAAAAAAACCATAAAATGAAAAAATGAAATTAGAAAAATGAAACGAAATAGAAAAATAAAATTAAATGTATGATATAAAAAGAAAAAATTAAATTAAATGAACAATACAAAAAAACAAAATTAAACAAACAATATGAAAAAAATGAAATTTTTATTACCTTGCAAGTCTTGCTAATACATCACGATTTTACTATCTATTTTAATTTTACCTCACAGATATATCACAGTTTTGCCTTATATTTCGTATTTACCTCATAGTAAGTAAATTACAATTTCTCCTTTGAATATGCCTCAATTCTAAAAAAGTAAATATATTTAATATAAATCTAAAAAATTATTTAAACATTTTTAATTATTATCTGGCCTATTCTAAAATCAAGTCCTGAAGAGGTTATATAATCTTTCTGCAGTATAATCCACCTTCCACCTCTTTTCACTCTATTTTAATAATCATAAAAGTCTTAAAGATATTAATTATATTGTTAAGTTATATTTATTATTATATTATTATTCATTTATTTACTTACGTTATAATTCTATACTAAAATTCCTCCATTTTAACTCACATTAGCAAGTTGAATATGTAGTATTATATTTTTGATTAATTCATCGAACTACACTTCTCTAGAACTTGTTTATTTCTTCTATATCTAATATGGTATTTTTTATTTCTCCTTCTTCTTTTTTTGACTAATAAATCGTTTCGTTATCTTCTCAAATTATTCTTGTAATCATTTACGTTTAATTTAAAAAAAAATTTAAAGAAGTAAATTAAAGTGATTTAAAGATGAATTTAAATTTCAAAAGGTGAAAATTATACGATGGTAAAAATATTTCCTTTTATAAATAAATTTATCCATTTGATTTAATATCTTGTAAAATTCTTTACTCATAATTAAAATAATATAATCTTAATTGAAATTCTAATTTGTATTAAAAACAAAAAGTCAAAATAATAATTTAAGTATCATATTATAATTGTGCATCATATTATTTATAAAAATTAGATCAATTTAAATATAACAAGCAAAACTCATAATTGAAATAATACAATAAGAACTTATTGTGATTGAAATTCTGATTTGTATTAAAAACAAAAAGTTAAAATAATAATATATCATATTATTTATAAAATTAGATCAATCTAAAAATAACTTACGCAAATTAATAAATATAATACATTAGATAATCAGAGTAGATTAATAATAACAAATTATTACATCAGTGATAAATAAAAATTATTATAAAATTATTTGTCACAATTTAATAAAAAATTAATAAGTAATTTCAATACAAGTTCAACAAAAAATTAGTCAAAAATTAATAAAAACAAAATGATTATTCAATATAATTTCAACAAAATTTTAATACATCATAGGGGGTATTATTTAATCAATATAGTATTATCATCACACTATTCACACTATTATTATCTCACACTATTTTATGTAAAAAAAAATTAAATTAGTAACATAAAATCAAACTACATGCAATATGTAAAAATAACAAATTATATATAGAATGCAAATCTTATAAAATGCAAGATCGCATTTAATTTTTTTAATAAAACCCACAATTTTGAAGATAGGTTTATTTATTTAATTGATATTCATAATATTTATAATATTAAGTTGTTAACCCTAAATATTAACATAATTTCTAATTTCATTTTCATAATATTTGCATTCTGAAATATTTTCATTATTTCTTCTTGACTTTCTCCTTCTACTTTTTCCTTTTCTTTAATACTAATATTTCTGTTATTTTTATCTAATACTTTTATCTACTGCTGTAAAAATCCCATAATACTTGAAAGATCGTTATATTATTGCAGGATCAATATTGTCCCATGTCCATTTGATCTAAGTTGCTACTAACAAATATGATGACTGTTTAATTTTACCTACTGGTGTATATTCCTTTATAACCTTATCTATCTATCAATTGTAAGCATGACAAACCTGTAATAAATTTAAAAATTAATAAAAAATTCTTTATATTTATATAGGTTAAGTAAATCAATACTAAACTAATCTTTACTTTAAATGATTTATTTAAAGATATATTTAATGGTTATAAATGTGAAATCAGCCTATCTAATATAATAGCAATATCTGTATTCTTTTAATTAAACTGACATTTTACTGAATCTGTTTTATGAATACTAAATGAATTAAAAATAAAAAGATATTGTAGATTTGAATTCAAATTAACCTATTTATATCATATATTTTTCACCTATTAAAGCATTTCTTTCTCATTTATCTAGCCACTTAGATTAGTATGAACAAATATACCATCTAAAAATTGCTCTTGTGTTATCTTAAAATTATAAATAGAGGTAGTTTAATACTATCTGTAAGATAAGCAAGAGTCACTATAAAATGGATGTGTTTATTCCTGTTGTAGAATTGAAATAGTTCTCTTTTCATGCTCTTCAATAATTGTCTGACTTGTTAAATTAAATGATATAGGTGTCTCATCTATGTTACTAATTAATTTTAAAAGATAATTATGTTCAGTTCTTTGATAAAGAATATATAAGAGAAAACTTTGTTATTATTCATTATATTCTTCAGATAATCTTTGTGCAATTGTAGTATATTAGTGATTTACTAACAAATGATGAGACATAAACCTATCTACCCATTTATGAAAAAATTGACATTTGTGAATATCAGAATATGATATTCTTATTTTTTACTAAATTATGAGCTTTTACACTAATCATATATCTAGTTACAGTTTTTAATTGACTTCTTAACTCACAAAACCACTTCTAAAGTTCTGAACAAGTTAAGTTAACTCACAAATCAGATGAGTCAAGTCAAGTTTAAATCAAGTCAAATCTATATTTTTTTGACTTGATGATTTGCAAGTCATGCTAAATTCAAGTTGAGTTAAATATTTAACTCAACTTGATTTAAACTCGACTCAAACTCAACTTGACTCGAGTTAACTTAAAATAGTATTATTAATAAATTAATATTTTAAAATTATAAAATTATACATTATAATAATTGAAATACTTTATAATAATTGAAATGTATTAATAGTTAATAATTGAAATTTATTTTATTAAGTTAAATTATAAATTATAAATTTCATTAGAAATGTATATAATTAATTATTTTTTTATCGATAAAATAATTAAACATTAAATCAGTATAGTTAGACCTTTATTTTAATAATTTTTTATTGATAAAATATATAAAAAAATAAAAATTATTATAAATTAATTAAAAAATCTAATTTTTCATAATATCTGCTTCTTTTTCTATTGCTTTAACAGTATTTTCAGTTAAAATAATTGCACTAGTGTATCAAATGCCACCTTCATTTAAATTAAGTTTAGCTATACTATGTACAGCTTACGTTAATTAATACTATATCAAATTTAATATCATTTTAATAATAACACCATATTCAGAATAAATAAAATACACTTTTTTAACTACACTAATTTCATAAACAAATCCTATTGCAAATTCTGATTTATCCTTATCTTGATGTCTTGCAGCTTAATAGTTTTCTGCATAAAATACTACACCTATTTTCTGTTCATTATTTAAATTTACTTTTTGCTTAAATGTTTCATATGATAATACTGATCATGGTACATGATCTTTAGCATTTTTATATAACTATTCTTCAAAACTATTTCTATCTTCATTATATATTCTTTGTATCTCTAGATCAAGATTTTTATTTTTATATATATATGAATTAGTGGTTGATGAATCTAAAAAATTTACACGAAGATCATGACCAATTAATTTTCCTGAATTAGCATGTATTTTTGTTCACAATTAATTTTAGGATATGCATTGCAGATAAGTTTCATTTTAAACCTAAAATGATTCGCAATATTTTTTTGTGCAATATTACAAATTATTCCTCTAATAATTTTATCATCACATTTTAACAAAACAGATTAACTTTCATTAATAATAACAAAGTCCTTTTCTTTTTTAATATCTTCACAAGTAACAAATTTATAAAGATATTTTCAGCTAAATCTAATCTATGATTTACATTCAAATCATATATTATTTTAATAACTCTATCAAAATCTTTAGGGAGTACTTTGATTTGATTTTGCTAACTTAAAAATAAATCTTTACAAAAATCTTTATTTTGATTCTTAGTTATATATCAATCATAAGTAAATACAGGATTCTATTAAAATTAATAATAAATAAAATAAATATATAATTAATTAATTTTTAAAATATAAAAATCTATTGATTCTAATAAAACCTAAGTTAGCATTTAATGACGAGCCTTTGTTCAATTATTTTACTTAAAGTATTAAAAGATTGTAATTACTTACTAAATCAATAACTTGGTTGCTAATCAACAATGCTTCAAATCTATCTGGTTTTCAAAATAAATCATATGATATTCATGATTAAATTCATTTAAAATTTTACAAATTTTTTTTTGATAATTCTTTAAAGAAAGACATTATAAAAGTTTAAATAAAAGGAAAATAGATGTTGAAAAAAATACGATTTGTATATAAAAAATGAGGAATTTTTTTTTAAAAAAAAAAGAAAAAAGAAAATGAATTATATATATAATTAATTATTATTATACTAATTTCAAAAATGAATATATCTATCAAATAAATATAAATACTTATTAATTATTGATTATTTAAATAATTAAAACTAATATAAAAGATAATAAAAGATAATAATACATAATTTATTTTAGTTTTATAGAATCCAGTATAATATCTAAAAAAAAAAATACAATTAATTATTAATTATAATTGTTTAGAATTCAAACAAACCAAATAATAATCTTTTTTGAAAAATACACTTCTAAAGTTTAGAAATCCAAAAGATAATTCCTATATACAAAAAGAATTTATTATACCTGTATTATATTAAAAAAAATTTCATGATTTTATTTATAACTTACTATTTTAAAGTTCAAATCTATTAAAAATAAAAATCTATGCAAAAATCATTTTAAAAAAATTAAAAAAAAAAAATCATTAGTAAAGTTTATAAAAAAAAATAACCCAAAGATTCTTTAAAATCTAAATAGAGTGGAGTTTAAAAAATTAGAACAGAGATTGAAAAAATAAAAAATAGAATAGAATTCAAAAATTAAAACAGAGATTAAAAAAATAAAAATAGAGTAGAGTTCAAAAATTAAAACAGAGATTGAAAAGTAAAAAATAGAACAGAGTCTAAAAATTAGAATAGAAGTTAAAAAGTAAAAATGGAATGGAGTCTAAAAATTAAAATGGAGATTGAAAAGTAAAAAATAGAATAGAATCCAAAAAATTAGAACAGAGGTTGAAAAGTAAAAAATGGAGCGGAATCTAAAAATTAAAACAAAAGTTAAAAAGTAAAAAATGGAACGGAATCCAAAAATTAGAATGAAGGTTAAAAAGTAAAAAATGGAATGGAGTCAAAAAATTAGAATGGAAGTTGAAAAGTAAAAATGAAGTAGAGTCTAAAAATTAGAACAGAAATTGAAAAGTAAAAAATGGAGCGGAGTCTAAAATTAAAATGGAAGTTAAAAAGTAAAAAAATAGAACAGAATCCAAAATTAGAACAGAGGTTAAAAAGTAAAAAAATGGAGTGGAGTTTAAAAATTAGAATAGAGTTTCAAAATTAGAGTAGAGATTTATTTTTCAATCTCTGCTCTAATTTTTAAACTCCGCTCCATTTTTTTGATTTTTTGATTTTTGATTATTTTTTTTTGTATTTTTTAATGTTATTAAAATTAATTAACATGCATAATTAATATGTATAAATACAAGTTTCACATCTAATTGACATTATTTACATATGTAAATCAATTAAATATCTTTATTAAATAAGTTAAATTTTTAGCCAATGTATCTGATTGATAATCAATAAATATCTTTACTAAATTAAGTTAAATTTTAAAATTTACATCTGATTGACGTATTAATAAATTAATTAAATAATCTTTACTAAAATAGTTAAATAAGATGATTAATTATGTGATTGATAATTATTAAATAATCTTTACTAATAATACTCTAAATAAATTATATTTAGTATTTATTTGATTAATATTTTATGCATATTTTTAAAATATGCATTACATATAAATAAAAAATTTATTTTGTATTAAAAATTTTATTTA
>CAJVPQ010000731.1:0-23889 GCA_910591825.1 Funneliformis caledonium
TAAATTATTTATTATATAATTAAAAAATAAAATTTATTATAATATAATATATATTTATAAAATTAATTTAAAAAAAATTTTTTTAAAAAATTTTAATTTTTTATAAAAGTAAATTAGAAGTGAATTTATAGTAAATAAGCAGGCAAATTTGCCTGCGAACTACTAAATCTAAGGATACTATTAGAAATTCAATAGCAATTAATAAAAAGTAGAATATAGAAGTGTAAAAAAAATTAAAGTTACAATTCACAATATAAATATCTGAAATTTATCATAATATATAAAAATATCAAACTTTATTTTTTTTATTTCAAATTTATATTATTAATAGTTTATTATATAAAAAATAATATATTAAAGAATTAATAATTTATCATATATTCATTTTTTCTATAATCATACTAATTTGATCTGACATACTATCTATTAAGTTAAAAGAAAATATTTTGATCTAGATTTTTCTATTCCCTTTAAAGTATACTTTGAAAAGCATCTGTGCTAAATATTTTTTTCTAATCTAATCTTTAATCTTGTTCTTTACTTTTTCTTTAAGAATCGCTTACAAATACTTAATTAGATTTAAGTCAGAAGAGTTAGCAGACTAATTAATCACTAGAACATTATTTGTTACAAAAAATTAATGGATAAGCTTTACAATATAAGTTAATGCATTATCCTATTGTAAACGTTATCTATCACTAGCATAGTTAGCATTAGGAAGCAATTAGAATTGAAGAATAATCTGATATTTTACAGCATTCATCTTTTCTCTAAATAATATCACACTAATTAATCATTAACAGCTGAAAGTATTCCAAACATGAATTTTATATAGATATTTTATTATAAGATATAATAAATATAGATTACTAATTTTGTAACATACAAGTTAAGTATTGTGAAGCATTTAAAAAGTACTTTCATTAGAAAATATCATATGAGACCAATCATCTTGGCTATAGTTTATAGCTTATTGAAAACAAGCTTCAATCTAATTCGGTTTAAGAAGGAAATTATTTGTGATTGATAAATAACATAATTAAGTCTATTTTTAAAGATACGTTAAAAATTTGAGTTGATACATTAAATTCTAGATATGTAAAATTCAGCTTTTTTGTTATCAAAGCTAGAGTTATTGCATTATTAACTTAGAAAAGATGATTAAGATATTAGTGTTTATTAGAGGTAAGAAGAAAAGAATAATCAGAACTAGGTAATATTTAACATTTTTCCATTTCTTTTAAAGATTGATAATATCATATACTGTAGACTTTAGATATTCAGTTATTTTAATTATTTTAGAGGTTTTTGTACATTTTAATTTATAATTTTTTTATAATTAGCTATTTTATCTCAATACTGAAGTGAGCACTATTTATTATAAGTTATTACTGATAAACAATTACATAAAAAAATTCAGTATTTATATTTATATCTAAAAATAACTAATGAATTACTATTTTAAATTTTAGATAGAAATTAGCATGATAATACTTTTTTTGTATTCTTATTATTTAACATTTTTAGATAAATTTTAACTAAAGAATAATTATAATTATAAACATATATGTGTTAGTATTGATAAAAATATAATTTGAATATAAATTATGCTCTAGTAATATTAATTATTATTGAAAATAGAACTTATCTCTTGCATTTTATAACTATATTTTAATTATAAAAGAGTAATAATTTTTAATTCACAAGTTAATTTATTTATTTAAAATTTTTTAATAATATTAAGCAATAAAAAAAAAACAATTTAATGATAAAATTAGTAATTGATACTATTAAAAAAATATTTTTTACAATGATATATTATATCAACATAGATAGCATTATGAGAATTTGTTATCAGATAATAGATTTCAATGAGTTCGTGAATGCCAAAATGATAATTGAAAACTATATACAATGATTGACAAATATTAATCATCAAAACTTATAATTCAAATACTACGTAGACCAATATTATATTAGTTAAAGTGATTTATTTTAAATATTTTACAAAGTTAAATTTCTTAAAAAATTATAATCTTATAATATTTTTCTTTAAGAAAATATTATAAAAATATTTCTTTTAATAAAAAAATATTTTAGAATTTCTTTTAAAAAAAAATATTTTTTTCTTAAAAAGATTATTTTAGAGACATTTATCTTAATAGGAATTATTCAAAAATAATTTTCTTAAATAGAATTATTTTGAAATATTTTTTTTAAAAGAAAATTATTTTGAAAACTTTTTTAAAAGAAAAATTTTTCTTTTAAAAGAAATTATTTGAAAAAAATTTTTTTTTTAAAGAATTATTCTGAAAATGTTTCTTATAAAGTAATCATTTTAAAGATATCTTTATTTTAAAACCATCTTTTAATTACAATAAATAAAGCTATTATAATCCAGATTGATTTAGTTTAAATTGTTTATTGATTAACCTAAAACAAGTCAAAATAAAAGTAACTTAGAATTGATCTAATAGCTAAGCTAATCAAGTTAGTTTATGTAGAACTTTAGATTATGTAGTAGTAAAAAAAAAGAAAGGAAGTTATCAAGATCTTTAAAGTAAAAGTAAAAGATATATAATTTGTTAATATATTAATAAAGGAGGATTATTACTTTCTTTATTATTTATCTGTTAACTTTTATTTTTTGTTTTTATGTTATTTAAATGTTTAACTTACTGATAGTTATATCAATATAAGATTCTAAAAAGATCAATAACTGTCGTATCGATATCGTTAAATATATCTAGGAATTAAACCCCTAGTGATGGATCGATTGGATGGTAAAAAATTAAATATGATTTTCGGGCTGAAATAATTCAACGTTAATTCATTTTTAGTTTTCCCGACAGCTCTCCCTCATATTTTCCTTGTAAATCTATTAAAAGAAATAAATATTATTGGATTCATTCAAAAACTCCAAAAATTTTAATCAATACTACTTTTTAATAAAAACAAATATACAGGAAAAAATTTTAAACAAAAATCCATGGAATTGTTAGGAATTAAACTTATTCTATTGTCTTTTGTTTAACTTTACCAAGTTTCTATTTGTTTGTTCAGAATGTATAGACAGTCTTTTTCTACGTGTTTTTGCTGCCCAACTATGCCATTCTGTATAAACATGAACGCATGAATGAATAAATAGCGAAATAAAAATAATTTTTAAGTAAATAAAAAAAGAAAAAAAAAAATTTTACCTTGTAAAATTTTAACTTCCAATTGTCTCTGTCTATGCAGTTTTTTCCATTTTTGTAAACACCTTAAAAGAAATATTTCACTTTAATATCTTAAATAATTTAAAATTAAACCAACTCTCATATCACTTACTTGCTATACCACTCAACAAAATATTTATTTTTAAGTTGCAGGTCAATTTCTTTAATTATTTGTTGTCTTTTTCTATTTACTCTTTTCCAATGTAAAAATGCGTTACTCATTAATTTAGTATTATAATCATCCTAGTAATAATAAATTTTTTAAATATTAAATTAAAAGAAGGTTTTCTTTAAAAAAAATATATATAAAATAATTGATGTTTGGGTAATTTACCTCAGCCATTTCATTTAATGATTCATAATGAATATATCTACTTCTCCATTTTTCAAAAACTCTTTGTACTAAAGTTTCTTCAGTACCTTCATCAATTATACTATATTTTTGTGATGTCGTTATTAATTTATCAAAATATCTATCGTATCAAATCCAAATAATAAAAAAAAAGATTGAGGGAGTCAAAGGTAATAATAATATTTTTTTTTCTTATTTTAAATATAAAGTATATATAAATAAAAGGATATCCTCCACATCATAAAATATTTATATAATAATTCTTCTTGATTAGCTCCAAGTAATAAATTATAAATAAATTTTAATCTCCATAATTTAAACTTTTCTTTTAAAATTTCTTTATTTTTGGTTTTTGTTTTAGATTTTAATAACCATCTTGTGAAAAATTCATTAAGTAAAATTTCACGGTATTGTTTATTATATCTTTTAGCTAATTCAAATTGATTATAAGTATTATGTATCCTAAATTCAAAAATTACAGTTAATTAAATTTAATAAAATTTATGCGAAATTTAAAATCAACTAACCGACTAAACCATATGGCAAAGTAACGTCTCAGCAGGTTTCTTTGTTTGATAACTATAGCTTGCTTTTCCATATAAGAAACTATATAGAAAATAATATTAAAATAATATTAACATAAAAATCAAATAATAAAGAAAAAAAAAATACCGTATTGTTTACGATGATTCCATTTAATCAAATATTTTTTCATAATAAATTCTTTACATTTCTCACTAAGAATTCGCTTTTTCAATAATTGTTTTTGATATCTCATTGTCCATTTATTAAAAGAATTTGTTAATAACTTTTTTTGATGAAAGTTTATAGCTAATTTCCATTGCCTTATTCCTTTTGCACGAAACGTTCGAATTTTTATTGTATACCTAGTCATAACATAAATTTTTTCATTAATAACGAATGATAAATTCAAACAGGAACTTATTCTTATTCAAATGTACCTTCTCCATTCTTTAAAATATATTTGTAGTTTCTCTTTTAATTCTTCCATTTCTTGAGGATCCTCATTTTCATTATCGTCAACACCTTCAAAACCATCCGGATTAGACTTAACATTATCAACATTTGTTATAGGAATCCATGTATTCTTTTTTAGTATCGAATCATCGTCCTACATTAATTTTAGATTCATTCAGAAATGTAATATAATTATTTTTATATTTAAGAAACGATTCGAAAATTGAGAAATGAAGTCTAAAAGTAAGATAAATACGCACGTATATGACATACCTTGAGCGTATATTCTTCAGATTTACCAATTTCTTCAATTTTGAAGATATCTCTCTTGATATGTGATTGTTTCTCATTATCATCATCATTAAAACCCTGAGAATCAAATTTAGTTGATGATTCAACACTCTAAATTGTCATTTTAAATTTAGCCTTTGCTGATAAATTTTTATTGTAGATCCGTACAAAAAATCAACATACCGTTTCATTGTTACCATCTTTATGTTCTAATACGAATGATAAATTATTTTCACTCGCTTTGATAAAATTATCGAAAGTAATATTTTCTACACTACTATGATCCAGTTGAGAAGAAGAAATGTTGCTTTCTGTACTATACTCTGATTCAGATAGTTCACTAGATTGACGTAGTAGCCAATTATATTGTTCAATATCTGTTTTTGATCCAATATCCTAGATATGAAAGGGATCAATTTAATCGATTTTATTAACCAAGAAATGACTTTAGAATTACAAACCCTGATAGCATTTTCAAATTTATCACTCCAATTGTTACCGGGCAATAATGGCAATTTTAACAAAAATTGATAATAAGTAGTATCGGTTTTGGGGTCAATTCTTCTTGTTGACAATACAACATCATGAGCACGAAATAAGGACATGAACGAAATTGGTGTAATTTCTATTGAGCTCTGTGAAGTATGTGAAGTATATGTAGCTAATGTTATTATATCCGAAAGAATTTCGAGGTCTATAAATGTTCGAATTAATAACAGGCAATATGAAGCTAATGCGCGAGAAAATAACTATTTCTTTTTTGAAATAATAAATACCTCGGGCTGTGTAAGTATCCCAGGTTGGTTTTCGAATTTCCGAATTCATTGAAGATAATTGACAAAAGACGCGACTAAAAAAAAAAAAAAAAAAAAAATCGAAAGACGCGCGCAAAATAGATATATAACAACAATTTATCGCACATATGTGATGCGAGGAAAATGAAAATAGCTGGCGGTGATTTCTTGGATGAAGTCATATTCATGCATAACGCTAGAGATGGCGTTATTAACCATCGTTAATATGGTTAATTTGAATTTACCAATCAAAACTAATTTATCGGATAATTAATTTCCCATCATTTCCAATTATCCAATCATTTTTTAGTATTCAAAAAAAATTTAAAATAAAAATCAAAATTCGGATCTTTGACAAGATTTCTCATTATTTTTTTAAAGCCATTTCTCGATATATATCAGTTCCCTTAAGCTTTGACCGACTGACCGTTTAATCCATTTCAAATATTTATACCATGTTCTGAGAATAGGTGAAAAGATGGGTATTCGTCGTCGAAGTGATTGCTAAAATTTAAGGTAAAAAAAAAATTCAAGGTTGTGGTTAAGAAGGAGGATAAAACTTTTTCGAATAAAGTATAATGATGAACAAGTTGTCGCCCCAGGCCGAGTTATTTTTCATGTGGATACGACAAAAGTGTATAGCCAAACAACACGCTTCTGATACTTTAACTAATTGATTTTGATTTGATTATGATTTATCAAAATATAAAAATTATTTTCATTTACTAATTTAACTTATTTACTACATATATTCAGATTCGATGACTTCTTAAAGGTTGTTCGGATAAAAGAAGGGATGCGATGTTCAATCACGGTTTAATTGTTAGGTGAAATATTTTTCAGATTTTAGTTGTATTTTTTAAAATTGATTCCGAACATTTGTATTTTTCTTTATCATTATATGGGAGGTTTATTATATCTAGTCTTAAAAGTCATTATCTCCCATATGTTAAATGCGAAATGATTATTCTTAAATATTTTATATGTACTATCAAATTCTGATCATTGATGAATAAATTTATATGATCGCAAATTCTAAAATATATATAAGAATGCATCAAACCATTTTTTGTTTACTGATTTAAATTCCTCATTTTTATTTCATTTTTTTTTTTACGGATTTAGGAATTATAAGTATTCTATAGTCAAGGTTAGCTGTTTATTTCTCTTGTATAATAACGATAATACCAAGCTGATATATTATGACCGCAATGATTATCATTTCTTTTTTTTTTTTAAATAAAAAAGATAATATCACTTTTAATAGTGAACTATAATATATAGATTGTGAGGTTGGCAATAATTTATTTTCGAATCGAAATTTATCTCGAACATTTTTTTTATAAAGGTTTTCAATCTGTTATTATTTTTATTCTTATTCTTAAAAATTGATACTAATTTTTAATTAAAATTTTTGTCTTTAAAAGCTTTATAAATTAAACGAAATTTAAACTTTTGGAAAATTATATAATGATTACTTAATAAATTGAAAATTTAGTCTCTGATTTTTTATAGCAGTAATTATAACGATAACCTTTTTATAATATTAATTATACTTATATAGTTCAAAATTATTTTGCAAATAATAAAGTCAAAATCACATTATTTATATTTTTATTTATATTTTTTTAATAAATTTATTTTTACTTTTTGATCCTTAAACTTTTATATATATATCCTTTATTAAAAATATTTAAATAAGAATATATTATTTTTTTATTTTAAAAAATAATTAATTATTTTTATTAATAAATTTATCTATAATATAATTTTTTTCAAATTTGTTATTAAATACATTAAGAATTTTTTTTTTTATAAAAATAATTAGTATTAATACCTATAAATGTGATTATCTTATATGATATTAATTATAAAGATATAAAATAAGAATTATAATATTTGTTTTATTAAGAATTTTGTATAAAGTTATATTTAATTAAAATTGATTTGTTAAAATTTTTGTATTTTGATATTATTTTTAATTAAAATCTGTTTTATTATAAATGTATATAATATCGATATATAATAAATTCAAATAATAATAAAATAAATATATAGAAATATATATGAGAGCTTGTTAATAAAAAGGAGAAAATCTGAAAATTTTCATTAATTCTAATTTTTAAGCTAATTTTTTAACACTTGACTGTGATCAATCAAGTGAATTAATAAAAAAAATTTTATTAAAATTTAGATTTCCCTCTTTTCTATTGATTAGATATATTGATTTAAAAACTTTTTATTAAATAAACTAATAATTGTAATAATTGCTATTTTAAAAACAATATTTAATATATATAGTAAGATAAAGTTCACATAAAAATATTTATTAATTTTAAGGTTTAATTTAATAATTTTCACATCTAATTAAATGTCCACCTTTTGTATCACGTTAAACACGTGAATTGCATTAAATTTTATATTTAGCATTGGATTTTATTATGCATTTAAACTATTAAATATACAATAATACATATATGGTTTCTAAAAAATTATCTAATTAAACTATAAAGAAATAAAAGAAATAAGAAAAAAAAAAAATACGAAAACGAGCAAAATATATAGATAGAGAAAATCTACACTTTTATTTATCTTTTCCAAATCCAGAAATTGCCTCCCCAATTATTTGCTCTTCCCCATCTACCGCAGATTCCAACAGGCAATAAAACACCATCATAAATCCAACTATGACGAGCAACATATGTTTTTATAAAATTCACTTTTCCTTTCTCGGTAATAACACCTTTTTTAATAATAAACTCACCAACTTGATCAGTTCCGCTACCAGAAAATTCTTTTACTACCTTATCAGTAACCAATGCGCTTGGATTAAAATAATAATAAGCACTTAAATTACATACTTTACCCGGTTCTGGTGGAGAAAACTTTAACGTAATATCCATTGCTGATTCTTGTGTTACCCCTTCCAAATATTGATAAGGTAATGGTTGGAAATCTGAATAATACCCAAACCATTTCCCGTCATATTCATCGTCGTTATATGGTTGAATAATTTCATCTCCAGGTTTTTGGTATAAATTGTTGAAAATTTTGGAATTTGGTACGATTGGAGGCGGCGGCGAGAAGTTATAAATAGATTCCGTTCGATTCGAATTGACGTATTTTATGCGAAAAAAGATGTGAATCGCTGATCCTGCTGATGCTGG
This sequence comes from Funneliformis caledonium, assembly GCA_910591825.1. Classification (NCBI taxonomy): domain Eukaryota; kingdom Fungi; phylum Glomeromycota; class Glomeromycetes; order Glomerales; family Glomeraceae; genus Funneliformis; species Funneliformis caledonium. Next base: position 8,801 of record CAJVPQ010000731.1, read on the forward strand.
AAGATATAAATGTTTTAGTCTGACATCATTATCCGTTGATTCTGGGAAAAATATATCGGGGATGATCATTGAAGCATGAATATTTGACCAAAATGTGTCCATTTTTTGTAAACCAATCGCAAGCTCTGGGTGCCAAGCCATTAAAATTGAAAGGACTTGTAAAGCAATAGATAAACAATCGATTTGAGTATTCGTTTTATCCAGTGCCTGAATTAGGCTCACCGTAAATTCTTTGACATTTGATGCTAATAATACTTCACTATTCATTCCATCATTCTCTTTGCAAATTTTCCAGATAGTATTTAAAATCTTTAATAATTCCGGGTTATTATTCTGTCGGGTAAAGCTCATTCGTATTCTTCGACTTTGAATATCAGATCCTTGATAACCCTCATCTTCATTTGTACCGTAATATAGTTCCACAATCTCATCATCAACATCTTGTGATGTATCATATTCATCATATTGTTGAATCATGTCGTCATCATCATCATCATGATTGTTTCCGGAATCATTCATGTTAGAATCCAATACGTCATCTAATATGTCATTGTTTCCATTACCGAAGGCGACATCTTCATTCTGTAGATTAACACTTTTTACCTCGTCTTCAACACCATCATTTTCATCATAAGCGGGTAAATCATTTTCTTGCTCGTTTAATACTACTACATTTGAAGCAATTTCTGTCTTATTATTATTAAAATCTTGCAAATTAGTCAATTTTTTATCTTCATCGTAATCCTGTAATTGAAATACTTCATTTTCATCGTAAGCAGGTAGGTCATCATTAATGGATTCTTTCAAGTCTTCATCATAATCAGGTAATTTAAAGGATTCTTCTTCGTGATCAGGTAATTTAAACTCCTCTTCATAATCCTGCAATTTGGGCGAAGGTTCTTCAATGTCGGGTAATTTAGGGCCCTCGTGATCCTGTAATTTAGACAAAGGTATTTCGTGATCAAGCAATTTAAGTTCCTCATCCTGAAAATTAGATGAAGGTTCTTCTTCTGGATCAGGCAAATTAGGCAAATTAGATGAAGGTTCTTCTTCTAGATCAGGAATATTAGATGAAGGTTGTTCTTCTAGATCATGTAAATTAGAAGAAGGGTCTTCTTCAAGATCAGGTAAATTAGATGAAAGTTCTTCAAAATCTGGTAATTTAAGCTCTTCCAGTTTAGAAGTCTCAACATCATAATCCTGTAATTGAGAAGACTCATCCTCATAATCCGGTAATTTAGATGATTCATAATAATCCTGTAAATAGGTTTCATCCAGATCATCCTTAATTTCCGAATTAAAAAGATCCTGATTTTGATCAAAAACATTATCTACCTCGTTAGTAGAATTATCAGTATCTTTAACTAATGTTTCAGAATGTCGTGCAATAGTCTTGCCATCTTTCGCATCATTGAAGATTTGATCCATTTCAATTATATTGGAAGCGAATATGGAATCCAACTCGGGATCATCAAAAGTAATTGGATCCTCGCCTACAAAATCAATGTCTTGAGAAATATCTTCCACTTTGATAGTGGAAATTGCATTGTCCTCCAGATCAATTTTAGCATCATTTTCCTTTGTAGCGTCTTTTTCAACGGCGTCCCCAGTGGTATCTTCCAGGTCAAATTCTTGAAAAAGAAAGTCATCATCATCTCCAAGGGTATGGTCAGAGCTATTTGGATATTTTTCTTCGGTTTGTTCTTCATGTTCCTGGTTGCCTACAAAATTAAAATCGATTAATGGAACATCAACATTATCATCAACTTGATCGGTTGATTTTAATGTTGAACTATCCTCGTCGTTAGTAAGAGTATCATCTTCGTCAGCATTATCTTCTAAAATACAATTAACATTACACTCCATAAGATCATCTATACTAGTAGTAGTAGTAGTATCGTCATCATTTTCAATATGATAATTAATGGAAACAAAAGGCGAAGGTAAAGTAGGTGTAATATAATTTTTCACTTTATTTAAGGCAATTTGACGTTCTTTATACAATTCTTTCCAAATATTTCCACCGGTTTGTGTTTGTACCGAACTAGAAGAGGAGGGTTGTACTTGAGAAGTTGTTTTACCTTCACCTTCACCTTTTGTATCACCAATAATATCAACTCCTTCAACACCTCCTTCTTCTAGGCGATTGTAATTTTCGATAATTCCAGCTCTAATTATAGCCTCAGAGTCAAAAATTTTTTCAAAAGCCATTTGCCATATGAACACATCATTCGCTATTTTATGGAATAAGCGACAAACTCGAGAAAGTATAGCAATTTGTTTATGTGGTGAACAAACGATTGTTGAGGTGGTCGTTGAATTAGGTTCATTTGCTGCTGAGGTGGCAAAGGTCGTTGTTCGATCAGTCAAAGTAAATGCAAAAATAGCAAAAATAGTTTCATTTGGAAGGCGTGAAAAAAAATTTGAAGTATCATATTCGTGACTAAACGAACTGGTAGAAGAAGGTGAACTTGGTGCTAAAACGTTAACAGTACTATCGTTATTTTCTTGAAACATATTGAACACAAATCTGCGAAAAAAAAAAAAAAAAAAAGAATAGAAAGAGAATATTTTTTTTTTTGCTACTAGGCTGGGAAAAAAAAATTTGATTCTAAAATGGGGTTTAACAATAACATCACCATTTCACGTGCGTGTTCCCAGCGCGTCTATAGCGTCAATCGGTTCCCGTATAATAATAATATATAGATGAAATCAAATAAAATTTTCTCGTTTTTCAATCTTTTTATGATGTATAATAAATTTAGATTAATATCTAATATTTTTATTCCAAGAATTAATCAAATCAAAGGTATTGGATCGGTATTATTATTATTATTATTTATTTTATTTTATATAATACTTTATTCAAACACTAATAAAATTGTTACAAAGTACATAACAGAATACTTCCTTCTTTAATATTTCAAAGAAGTTTTAATAATTCAAATGTTAATAACTTGGAACACTTTGATACAAGTTCATTTGTAGAAAGGTTAGAGAAAGAAGGGTTTACAAGACAACAAAGTGAAGCTATAATGAAATCATTATCTGAGGTGATGAATGAGAGGTATTTGCAGAGATTTTCCTTCTTCGTCGTCATTGCTTTTTTTGTTAAATTCATTTACATACCCTTGAAATGATAGTATGCAGAATCTGACGAGTAATATGGTGACATTAACAGATCAAGAGAAGGTAAATCTTTCACGGTTCACTTTATTTTTATTAAATTAACGTTCCCTTATTCTCTCAATTAAAGATCGTATACACGACCAAAGTGGACATATCCAAGTTAAAATCAGAAATTCAAATGGTAGAAAAAAGTGATTTCAATGTGTTAAAAGCGGAAAACGAAAGGTTATCATCAGAGATCGAAAAATTAAAACTAAAATTAAATGAAGAAGTTAAAAAGACTCAAGGAGGAGTCCGTTTGGATTTAAATTTGGAAAGGGGTCGGATTAAAGATGAATCAAGGGTATTAGAGGCAAGTTTAAAAGAAACTCACACCAAGATTGAAAGTGAAATAGCTGGATTAAGAACAAATATGGAAACCGTTAAATTCCAAATATTACAATATATGATTGGTACTTTAACTGGTGCCGGCGCTTTGATCTTGGGTAAGTAACCGTTTCTTTATATCATTTTGACTTTTTTTTTTCAAATCGATTTATTAAAATATATATATATAATATTTTTTTTTTAAAAAAAAAAAAAAATTCAATAGCGTACATGCGGATGTTTCGATAGATTAACATTATTAAAGTAAAATTTTAGGATATACACAATTTATTAATAGTACCTTATTAAGTTGTCTAAAATTACAAACATATATAGATATGTAATATATATATATATATATAATCTAATAATAATAATAATAATAATAATTAAGAACAGAAACCACAGAAAACAAAGAAAGGAGAATAATTAAATAAATGAGTTTCGGTATAACGATCGTTAGGATTATCTTTTTGTGTTTTGGATAATTTTTTAGCAGAATTTTTTGCGATTAAACCAGTAATTAAGATAAAGGTTTCAAACGAAGTCAATAATTCCTCTTCCTTGCCTTTACTACTATATGAATCAGCGTCTAAGATTTTACTGGATATGTTAATATAAAGAGAGTTCGTCTCGTTTTCAAATTCAGCTATTCTTGCGCCTATCCCGCTCAATCCTTCGACACAATATAATTCACTTTGTTTATCACCATTATTATCAGGTATTAAAGAACCATTAGAGAAGGCATTATTATTTTTCTTTAGATGGAAAGAATTTCTAAAAGAAGCTCTCTTTTGTTGTCTATTAACCGTATCATCGGTATTATTATTAATCTTCCAAAGAAATATTCTACCATTCCAAGATATGACATAACCACCCAATAACTTTTCATATTTAATTAAGGTATATGGAGTCATTAAATTTGAAATTTCCCAGGTAGAATTAGGTTTAATCAACTTATTTATTCCATCCACGCCACCGTTGTTTAATCCATTTATCGTCGTTGACGAAGACGTGCTATTAAACGTACAAGTGCTTCCAATGCTACTCGTAGAATCAACCGAAGTGGTGGATAAATTGCTAAATCTATGCTTGTTCATATTTAAATCTTCTCCTAAAAATTGATGTTTGGTTTTGGTTGGATTATTGGCAAGAGGGGTAATTGCGGTGGTGTTGTCTTTACTACTGGTGGTGGTAACTTCGTTCAGTCTTGGGAATGCGTTCCAATATAACTGATTTTGGTCATTACAACTTTGTATGCAAACATTTGGATTAGAATAAGTTGGAGCTTTTATTTGGTATTTTGGAATGAAATCCGTTCCGTTACTTAATTTTGTTGTATTATATATTGTTATCATACCATTTTCTTTTATATATGTGTATTGTGCTAGTGAGTTGTGGCGAGTGGAAGCGTACGTCTTGCTCTTTTGCATTTTTGGTACCTTTGAAAGGGATGTAGTTGAAATGGTGGGGTTGGTATTGCTGGGTACCACTGTGTTATTAATTCCGCGCGACGACATTTTTGTGTGAGGGTTGTTTTTAATATTATTGTTTTGTTTTTTTTTTTTTTTTTTTTTTTTTTTGAAAGAAAAAAAAAAGGAAGGAAATTGTTGTTGTTATGTTATTGTTTGTGTGAACAAGAACCAAAAGAAATTTTCCCTACTATTTATATTTCATGATAAATATATGTGGTGTGGTGTGATCGTTATTGGATCTACCTGACAATGAAAGCAATATTTTTATTTCTACTGTGCTACTTTAATTCTTTTAGACCATTAATTATTGGCGAAACATATTTGTTAAACCTTAAAAAAAATTACTTTCACCTTTCTTGGTGACACTTAATTAATGACTATATTTATATGTAAAAAAATATCCTTCTAAATTACATCAAATGTACGTATATGTATAATATTTGTCATAATCTAAACCACAAGACGAAATACACCAAAACCAACAAAGTTATTACCATAAACAAGACAAATAATACGAAGAAGAATATGGGAAATTCATTTTATGGTGGTTTAATTAAAGTTGAAACTTCCGGTGGGGTTCACAATTAAACGATTAATATATAATATCACAGTTATTAATTTAAAATATTGGGTAGCTTTTTTTGGCGTAAAAAAAAATTGCTAAAGGAATAAAACAAGTTTTATGCACGGCATGCAGGGTTCGGATACGTCATTGGATGAGATCGAATGATTTTCATTAGATTGCAAAACCCCCCTCCATTTTTACTAAAGAAATTCGATTGTTTTATTTATAGAAATAGTTCGAAGGGAAGCGATAATTTTGGTAATTGATTTTCTCAAAAACATGATTGTTGAGTAAAAATTACAGAACTTTGAAAAAAAAGTATTTTTTTTTTCTATGCGTTTGAAAAAATTCCACTTTGATAATCGTAACTTTTTTAGTTAATAATAATTATCCTTGTGGGTGTAATGCTATTCTCCAGAATATAATCAGCATTTACAAAATCATTACTTTCTATTCTATATGCGGCAGATTGCTCATCTTTAGCAATTCCACTTTTTATGTGTCTTTTAATCACTCTCATTTTTGCAATTTCACGATCTATTTGTAAAAACCAAAGTTCGTCCATTTGTAAAGCAATCGAATTCCAAATACGTGGTTCTCTCAAGTGAAGGTAGAGTCCTTCAAATATCACTAATTGATGACTATGAAATAAAATTTAATTATGATGAGTACAAGGTAAAAGTGTAAACCATATGTTGCAAAAGATGAGAAACCTTGGAAGAATCTTGATGTCATCTTCGACAGGGTCACCAACAGCATGGTCAAATGATGGTGCATTGATGATTATCTGATTTATTATTGGATTTCGAAGGCTTACAACAAGTTGAAGAAGACCTAATTTTTTTTTTTTAAAGTAATAAATCTCAAGAATATTCCCGCTTAATAAAATATCAGTTACTCTACCTTCAGCATCAAATGTCCAATGCGCTCCACGACGAGCATAAGCTTCCTCGACATTCTTTATAACAAAGAATTATATTTTAAATTTCGTAATTGAACCGTAGTCATAGGATTCAAATTCATACCGGAAATGTGTCCAAGATTTTTTTGGGGTAATGATATCCATCCATTGATATATTGATGGCTACTTGTTTTTCAATTAACTTGTTTACATCTTCTGCGAGATTATTTGCAAAGGTAGTTTTACCTGATCCTGGAATGCCTGCTATCGCAAGAAGATATCGTTTTTCTGGAGAAAGACTAAATATTTAAAATTTTTTATTTTTATTTTTATTTTTATCACCATGAGCTTATTAAACTAAAACTTAAAAGTATATTTAAATAAAGAACTCTTTTACGGACTTTGAAATTTTTTCTGTAAGGTATTTGACAAGGTCATAAGTACTATTATTCATTTTTCATTTTTTTTTTAAAAAAAAAAAAAAAAAAAAAAAAAATGATCGAGAATGCGAGAATTTTAAGAAGCTGCGTATTTATCTTTTTGTTTTTTAAAATGCAATTTTTTCATTGGGTGATAAAATCAAATCGCGATTTAATATTTATTTGGTTAAAGATCAATGGCAATACTTTTTTCCATTTAATTTAATCATTAGAAACAATGATTGGATACATTCCCGAGATTTCATGCAACGTGACCTTTTTCCCTTGTTTCTTGTTTCAAAACAATATGATTTTTTAATTATTTTATTCTTTTATCTGTAAGGTTTTGCCTTGTTCAAAAGCTCACGGATCATCAACTGTAATATTTAGTCCATTTTATCACATATTATTGGTATCCCTATCTATTTAGATGCCGTTGTTCATCGATTTTAAAGTTCTTTGGTGACAAGCCGATTTGATAAAGTCTGGTACAGCTTTCGAATCATATTCGTCATAAATTCTGTTCTTCTGTCCTTTAATACCTTTCACATATGCTTGATTTGTAATCGACAAATGCAATTTAATTGAGATTGTCAACGGGTAATTCCAAGATTGAACACAATATCGATATTGGTTTATTCAGCAATCTTTTTGTTAAAATAATTAGGTGCAGAAGAATACATCGCGCGCTCATGATTTTTACGCTAAACGGTATGTTCGTGCATAAATTAAAAAAAATTCCTGCACGCCATGTTACGCATGGGAAATATAACTTCCGGAATTATATAGATTAGCGTTAACAGATTGAATAATTTTAATTCATACAATTTTCGTCATATTATTTGGAGAATTTCAATGGTCCCAAATCCGTAACCTTTGATTATTATTTTGAGTCGGTTAACGTTCTAGTAGTTGTAATCTATCAGTAAATGAAGTCATTAATTTCTTTAAAACTTTTTTAGTCAAAGAAATTAAAAGTAGGATCCTGTCAAACTTTTTTAAATTTTGGTATTTTAATTTTTTAGATAAAACTGAAATTTGTACAAGATTATGTATATATATACACCATATAATTATTCTATGAAGTAATGATTCTATTGATTAAAAAAAAAAAAAAAAAAAAAAAATTTCTATGAATAAACTGGTTTTATGAGGCTTACAGGTTAAATCATAAAATGCAATGCATAATTTGAAGCATTTCGTTGCGTGTGATAAAACCATCTCCGTCATTATCATAAAATCTAAATAACCCTACAAAAATGAATTAAAAAGATTATTTCTTCCCGAGGGAATAATAAATAAATCAAATTTTCAACTTACATTGTAATCTATCTTCCAAATCTTCAGAAATATCCAAAGAACCGATGAATTCTTCAAAATTTATAGTTCCAATTGAGTCTTTTGTCGTTGATGATGATAATTTATTTTTGTTCAACTTTAGAGATAATTTATTTATAGTTCTAATGCTTTTCAATGATCTATGGCTAATTTGGCTGCTAGTAGATTTTGTACTTGATTTACTCGATTTGCTTGATTTACTTCGTTTCAAAAATTTTCGATTCACGTTTTCTTGTTCGATATACTCAATATCATCTTCATTGATAAATTCATATCCCTCATATCCCTCATCTTTTTTATCATAAATCGATTCACTTGGTAATGGAGTCATGACCAAATCACCGATTCCATAACAGGTCGATACAGATGATGAAGATGATTGAGAAGAACAATTTGACCGTTTTCTTGAAAAATAATCATCCTGATCATCGGAAGATTCATGATCTGAAGGCTCTTTCTCATCATTACTGTATGGATTTTTTTGTAGGTAAGGACTTTGAGAGTAAGAATTACGCGGATAATTAAAATAACTATTCGTCGTGTAATTTGAAAATGGACTATTATTTACGCTTGAAAATTTTTCATCATCCGAATTATTCAAATATTCTGTTGTGTTCATTGAATTGGAATATGGTGATGAAACATCCGTTATAAACTTATGATAACTTTCTATTTGATATGGTGTAGGTGGACTAAATAATATACCGGTGAAAAGGAAAAAAAAAAAAAAAGGTTAAAAGTTTGAAAATGATTCTTTATGAAGTTTCTTTTTTTCGTGTACTTACTTAAAAAAGGCAGGTTTCGAATCCATCCACTTTGTATCTTTATCATCATGGCGATCTTCTAAAACATCATTTGATTTATATTCTATTTCAGCATTTTCATTACGTCTATTCGCAAGGTTGATATTTAAGGTGCTTAATAATTTAATCGAATTTTGTTTTGTTTGAATATAAACTTCCGAAACTTTTTTTAATGATTTTTCGCAAAATTGTGAAAGTGAGGAACGATTGTTATTTGATGACATTTTTTTTTTTTTTTTTTTTTTTTTATGTTATAATGAGTATGATGAGTAAAGGTGAGAAAAGAAAAATAATTTGGAAATAGAAAAATGTTACAAGAGAGGAAGAGGAAAAGGAAAAGATTTTATTTTTTATTTTATTATTTACAATGGATTAATGGATGATTAAAATTAAAAGAATTGTATATTAAATCTATAATCTATTGGTTTTTTTTTTGTGGTGAAAAATGGGGAACGTTTTTTTTAAGAAAGAAAAAAAATAAAGATGATTATATACTCAATATATAAATCAATAAGAAAAAAAAAAATAATAATAATAATTTAAAAAAAGTTTTTTTTAGGAAATATTATACAGAAAACAAATCCAAAACCTTCATAAACAAATTTCATAGTTTGCAAACGTATAAAGCAATACAGAACAAGATTTTCCTTTCCAAAGAAAGTTTCCTTTGTAATCCTTTTTAAAAACAAAAAAAGTAAATAACCTGCAAAGTGATACAAGACGTCATAATAAAACAATTGGCTGTGGCTTAACTCCGAATTCAAGAAGCAAATTATATTTTGTATAGATAAGTTTTATCGTTGAGATGTGTCCGGCTCGATAAACGGGATTTCCGTTAAAAAAATGATTGCCACAGTTATTTTGAAATTCTAACCTTTCGGTTTTTTTTTGTGGTGGCTTAAAAAAAAATTTTCTGTGAACCTTTGTCTTTTTTCATAATATTGTGAAACAAACATATTGTTTTTTCAACTATTGAGATTTACAAATTTGGTTAATCCTTTCCTTATAAATTCTTTAAATAAGGAATGAACCTTTTTGTTAGATTTTTTCGGTATATTCTTATTTGACGATCATTTCCGAAAAATAGGCTGAATGGGAAAAAATAATTTTCTTTTTAAAGTAAACACATTCGTATCATGGTATCACCAATCCTTGTTTTTTTTTTCGAAGTGCAAAAACTCAAAGATATTAAATTAAAATTCTGTTTCAATTCTTCTTTTAATAATAATAATCTTGAAACGTTTTCTCTAACCCCAACAAAAATTTGAATAGTCTATTGTTTTAGTAATTCTTTTTTAGAAACAAACAATTACAAATTATCTAATTTTGATTATAAAGCAAACTTTGTATTTCCATGATTAACGAACGCAATTGCTTTAAAAATCACACCCCGTTTTGTTTATATAAACAATAATAATAGTTGGGAAAATTCTTTCACATGAGAATTATCAATTTTAAAAATATTTGGATTTGTTTGATGTATTATTATCAATCAAAAAGGATTTCATTTAAATCATTCCATTTATATTTATCATCCCTACTATTCATTCAATAAAAACTTATACCAGAGATTTCCATTTAATACATAGTAAGATGATTCTCTAAAAAATTCAAAATTACTAATATGCTATAATCGGAAAAAGATTTTCTCCAAATGGATAAAGTCAAAAATCATGCGATAATCATGAAATCTCAAAATTGGGTTGCTAGTCCATATACAGTACGCGAAAAAAGTTTTCAGTATAGAAAACTTTTAAATAATTCGCAACAAAATTTTATATGGTCACGCAGCTTTTATATTTTTATATAAGAATGGCCGTTCATATGAAAACTACTGAAGAATGGTGTCCGAGGTTGTTGGATTGGCCATCAAAAAGTCCGGACCTCAATCCAATTGAAAATTTATAGGCAATTTTAAGAGGCTTGTAGAGAAACAGGTTAATATATTGTTGGTAAAAATAATCAATCACTATAGATGTTTTTCTTGATATAATTCAAAAAGAGTGGGAGGGAATTGAACCCGAAATATTTATTAATTTAATTAGTAGTATGTCAGAACAGGTAATGGTAATAAGATAAGCTATTAATTAAGCTTAAACAACTTTTTTTCTATAATAATAAAGTATATATATTTTAATTTTTATGCAATTTCTATTTATTTTCAGAGTATAATAAATTAAGATGTGATTCCGAAAACTTTTTTCGCGCACTGTATGTTTAATTGCCAATTCTTATGCGAAATGCAATATCTGTTTAAAGCCTTGATATTCAAGAACTTTTGATAGTAAATTACTAACATTTAATTCTAATATTGTAATACTTTGTAAATATAAAAACTATTAGTATATTTTTCTTTTAAATTATAATGATTAAACAAGATATTTAAGTAATCATCTTTTTTTGAGTAATTCCAATTATTAAAATTTGATTAACAATTAAAGTGTAATCAATACATTATATTAAAAAGAAATTACAAAGCTAAAAAATTTCAGAATATATAATATAATTTATTGATAAGAAATAATAATAATAATAGATAAAAAGAAAAAAATATATAAATATTATTAAAAATTTGATATATAGATTATATAATGCATACAACCCATTCAAATCTCTCAGATATGATTGATATAATTGTCAAATATCTCTTATTAGAAGCTCTTGATAAATTTGATTGAATAAATAGCATTTGATATAAAAAAAAAGCAGCATAAGCTTTAGTGAAAATATAAGATACAAGTATTAGAATATTATAAATTAGAACAAGAAAAGGAATTAGAAAGAAAGAAAGAGAAAAAATATTTTCATGATGAATTCATGTAAGAATATTTATATCAAGACATAGAGAATTCTTATATTAAAAGAGAAATTGAAATAGCTAAAAAGTAAGTGAAAATCGAAAAATATATGCTTTATAATAAAATATTTTATAGACAAGAAAATAGATAGTTAAATATAATATATAATAAATAACTAAAAATGAGATTCTTTAATGAAGAACAATCAGTGTTTAAAAATTATTTGGATTTTAAGGAAGAATAGATGGTATATCTCATAAAAATATTAAAAAAAGAAATCATGATAATCAGGCTTTTAATTAAATATCAAAATGAATATATGTCTCATATATCTAATTTACTAGTATAAGATAGACTAGTAAAATAAAATATATATAGAAGATGGTTAATAAAAAAGGAAATCTATAATTTTAGTTATTAAACTAGTTTGTTCACATCATCATGATTAGTAAAGTAAATTAATAAAAAAATTTTGACTAAAAAGTAGATTTTTCTCTTTTTTACTAATTGCTTTCTATATGTAAATAGATAAATAAGTTATTAAGTAATATTTTTCTAATATAATAAATATTATTATAAAATAAATTATTAAAATGAAAAGTGATATAATTAGTTTAAATAATTTAAAAATTAACAAAAAGTTTATATTGATTAAACTTAAATAAATATCAAACAGATTAGTATAAAATTTAAAATTTATGTAAAATAGTGATAAGCTTTTCTTTCAAAATTTAATTTTAAGAAAATTTTTTTCTGATATAATAAATATTCAATTATCTATTTTTAACTAAATCTCTAAATCTACTTTAAAACATAAAAAAAGTATTAAATTATAAATATTACTTTATAATTAATTTTAACTATTATTTTTTTTAGATAAAAAAAAGCTTTTTAAATAATATTATATATATTTAAAAAAAAAAAAAAAAAAGATATATACTGTCAAGAAATTCAAAAAATCTATTTTTGAATTAAAATATAATATAATTAAAATATATCAAAATTTTAAAAGCATTTTTGAAAAATTCATTATTTATATTATACTATAATATTTTTTAAACCTTTCAAAAAATCTAAAGAATCTAACAATTTTGCAGATATAGTCAATTTTTTTTATAATTACACCTTATAATATTATATTCTTTTATAAGCATACTATATTTTAATTTTAATTTTTTTAAAATATAAAAACCCTTTTTATAATCAAATTATAATCATTATTACATTAATTATTAGACTAATATTATTAGTTATTATTAAGAGTTAATTTGATAGTTATACAATAAGATTTTTGATTAACATAACTGTCCTCTCATAAAATTTTTTCAATTATTATTATTAATTATATTTAAAATGAGATTTTCAAGTTTAGAATTTTTAAAATATTATATTTTTAAAAGCTAATATATATCAGTTAATTATTGTAGATAAAAATTATATATTGCTATAATTTTAAAATTTTCTATATATTATTAGCTTTCTAAATTAGCTTAAAGTTTAATTATTCATATTAAAAAGCTAATTATAAAAGTAAATTATCACTTTTTAAAGAAAATATAAATTAATTCTTTATTTATTATATAATATATTTACTAAATATTCTCATTTCATAAAAATAATACTTTTTTAATAAAAGTTGTTTTATTCTTTAAATTAAAGATAATTAAAAGTATCAATTTTTGTTACTTTTATATATAATATTGATATTTCAAATACTCAGATTAACTATAATAATTCTGATATTAAAATATTTTTATAATGATTTCTTTACTTCTTCAAGCTATGCTTATATATGAAATTATTTTAAAGCATAAATAAAATTAAATGGTAAATTTGCTTTCTTTATAATAGTAGATTTTTTATTTTCTGAATTTGAAATCTTAGACTAATTAAAATACATTACTTTTAATCTTTCTTATAAACTTATAATACCTTTTTTCAGAATATAATTATTAAATCATCTCCAAGTTTTTTGATAAATTTTCATATAAATCAAGACACATTTATCATAAATAAACCTAAATTTCTCATCATTTAATTTTACATTGATATTTTATACTAAAGATTTCAAAATTGTAATAATCAATTGATTTAGATATATATTAGAAAGAAGACTATTTTTTACATAATATAAAATATTTGGTCCTAATTTATTAAGCTTTTCAAATAATTCAATTACTAGAAATTTTAGATAATATATAAAACAAATAAACTAAAGTTTAAAAATAATATTTGTAATTTAGTTTCAGAAACATATTTAACTTTTTTTATATAAAGATTTCTAAATAAAGTACATATAATAGGAAAGTTTAAATAAAAATTCATTATATAATCTCTTTTAAACAACTTAAAAAGTATTCAGCTAATAATATAAGAAAATTTCCCAATAAAAAATTTGATATAAAAATTTCATAAAAATATAAAGTTTTATAATATATAATTTTTATGGAATTTCAGTATAATGTATATATTTTTTCCTTAAGTAAAAACCTTAAACTTAATATGAAAAAGTGGGAAAAAACGTATACAAAAAAATAAGGAAAAAACATATATTTTATAAGGCTTTAACAGATGTAAAAAATAAGAAAAAAACGTATATTTTATAAGGCTTTAACAAATGCAAAAAATAAGGAAAAAACGTATATTTTATAAGACTTTAACAAATACAAAAAATAAGGAAAAAACGTATATTTTATAAGGCTTTAATAGATGCAAAAAATAAGGAAAAAATGTATATTTTATAAGGCTTTAATAGATGCAAAAATTATGAACAAAATGTATATTTTATAAGGCTTTAACAGATGCAAAAATCACGAACAAATGTATATTTTATAAGGCTTTAATGGATGTAAAAATCACAGATAAAACGTATATTTTATAAGGCTTTAACAGATGCAAAAATCGCAGATAATGATGAGAGACGAAACCCCTTAATAACAGTCAAAACTTAGACGAAACTATATTAAAATTATAATAAGAGATACGACGAAACCCTTTCGATATAACAAAAGCTAAAACTGTCGAAACTATATTAAAAATATAGAAAAGGATATGACAAAATTATTTTGAGGAGGTTTCTATAATCACGGACAAACGTATATTTTATAAGGCTTTAACGAATGCAAAAATCCTTAAACTTAATATGGAAAAGTGAGAAAAAACGTATACAAAAAATAAGAAAAAAACATATATTTTATAAGGCTTTAACAGATGCAAAAATCACAGATAAAACATATATTTTATAATGCTTTAACGGATGCAAAAATCACAGAAAAATTATATTTTATAATGCTTT